>MQRK01146869.1:0-10151 GCA_001938485.1 Girardia tigrina | reverse complement strand
AAATTAAATTCTTCAAGATTTTTTGAATCAATAAAAATTGATATTCGGAAAAATTAATTTTTTCAATCACAATCAAATTCAACATGACGCGAAGCTCACTCCGATTGGCTGACAAATCAAAACGAACCAAGTGAGTCAATTAATTTCAAATCCGACATACACTAACTCGATGAGTCACCGGTAACAAAAACTTCGATAAAGAAATGACAGAAAACTGATTAATAATTACAATTTCCAATTCTGACTATTATTTTTTCATTTAAATTATTTACATTTTATTATTTCTTTTATTTACTTTCATATTATTATTTCTAATTTTTTATATATATATAATAAAAATGCTATAAGCAAATAAATCAGCGAGAAACATTTCAACATGATAGAAAGAACTATTCAAAATTTATGGAATATCAAACTTGATCACAGATAATTGTATTTGAAAAAGAAGAGAAAGAACATTTGAAATATAAATAAATAATAATAATGCCAAAATAAAAATAAATATTCATTTAAATTCCGAAACAAAAACGTATTTTTCAGACTATAAGTAATGAATAAATTAATGATTATGTATCAATCATACAATACTCCTTTAAACATTAATCAATATAATCTTTCCTTCTGAGAATAGAGGATTCTGGATGTTAAGAATAACGGGCGATAGCCAATTTAAATATCTCAATTGGCGTTTATCCGCATTCATTTTCTCCTACCTAATTATCAACTGATGTTTCTATATCCTTCTGATCAAGAATGTAATCTTTAATTATTTTTTTAATTTATATTTATTATAATAACAAAAACTCCAAAGGGTTAATTAGGGTTCCATTCCACTGATCCGTTCATTGAGTATTGTATCTTCATTTCACGATTACCCATGCAAAATAAAAATCTATTCTCTTCGTTTCAAAAAGAAACTTAAATCATTTTGTTATTTACATTTTGTTATTTATTTAAATATCAAATTCTAAAATATACATGCAACAAATATTTTTCCTATTTTAAATTTAATTAATTTTTATAATTAACTTTCAATATTTTAACTCAATCAAGCCCAACATATTTTGTCATACAAGAATAAAATATTTATTATTTTTTTTCAAATAATTTTGTCTGAAAAAAGTAATTTAATTGTAATTTCAAAGAACTTAAATTGTTTTAAGGTAATTAAAAATTGTCATTTTAACTAAAGAAAAAAATGACACTAAAAATAAAAGAAGTTTTTCAGACATAAGAAGAAAGGGCAGTAATGATTAGTAATTATTTTTTATAATAAACCAATTCCTTAAGGCTTTAGAGGTTATGTTACATTTGTTCATCTTGGATGAAGTCATAACGAATTTGTTACAACTGGTGTATTCGTAAATTGAAATTTTTGCAAAGTTCTCAAACTTTTCTAATTTAAATACCTCTACTCGAAGAAAATATTTTTAATGTAACTTCTTAAACACTGGTGTCCCGTATGAATTCATAAAATAAACAGTAACATATATTACATTTTGTCTAAAAATGGAGTAAGAAAAGTATTATACACCTTTAAGTGTTATGAAAACTATCGGAAAGACAGAGGTAATGTAATGTAATTATTTTTTTCATGTTACGGACAGTAAATTTTCTTTGTCTCAAGCGGGCCACAAGTTACAGTGCAATAAATATCTAGATCATGGATTGGATGTAACAGAAATTTGAGTAAGGCTTTAGTTTGAGTTCAAATAATAGTTTTTATTAATAGTTTGAGTAAGGAAAATGTGTTCAATGATCTAAACTGTAATTATCATTACATTCAAATAAAATGTTTTGAGAGATTTCTTTGCGTCTAAAATTTTTTGAAGAGGAAAATGACTCTTTTAGGTAATAGTTTACGTAGTGTAAGTCTCAGTAATTATTTTTAATATTAAGGCCGCGCGTTTAACTCCATAATATGCTTCATGGTCAGATAGACTAGTTAAAGATTTTTAAGAAATCGATTATTTGACATGTTTCGGAATTTTATTTTCCATCACCTGCAATTATAATTTTGTATGTAAGATAATAAAATGTTACTTAATGGAAGAGCTTTTTTTCAGTAATTTTTTTATTTTTCAGAATTTTAATAATTAGTAATGGGAAAATTTTTTATTTATTTTAAAATTTTAAGAATTAGGAAAGCCTTACTGTGCCAATTTTGAATATTTATTAATGGTTTGTATTGTCTTATCAATAATGATTCACATAACTGTCTCTCATCATGTGAATCAAAGGCCCTACTATAAAACAGAAAACTCATTCTTTGAAACATAAGAAATTCTATTTTTACATTGTAAACGATAATCAAGAACCTTAAGTGATCGACTTGATTGTGAATGTTCACTAATCCGGGTTTTGAGATGACGATTTGTCTCTCTAATGTAGGTCTCCCATCTCTTTCGAAGGGTATTGAGCCTCTAGGCTCTTTAGAGGGTCCACCCAAACTAAAGAATCACTAGCAGCTCCCCAATAGGTATCCTACGGGTCCGATAGATTTAGTCTCCGAGATCTTTTTGGCTTCCTTGTGAGAAACTACCACCAATGGATTGTATAGCCATGGTTCTTATAACTTTGGCTTTATTCATGGACTCCGTACAGCCGCGAAAGGGGCATCTAAACTCTCTTTTTGCAGTTAGATCTGCAATCCTAAAAGTCAGATGTGTTTCTTCAGTATCTATCGCTTCCTTCACCGCCGTCGAGATAGTCAGGGGGTCCTTCAAGGATTGAATTTGGTCGCCTGGAATGTTGAGATTTTCTACGACTCTTTCTTATATGCTATTTGTTGTACTGGTTTACGCTGGTGTCATTGTTGGTTCTCAAATTTCTTCTGTCTCCTCCAATTTATGATACCAGTAGAGGTGCCTGATCAGCCACCCCTTCGTTTTGTGCGACTTTTGCATAGTGTACATGGGAATGGTAGTTGCTGTTGTTGTGTCTCGTTATGCTGATCAGGATTAGTGGAGGTGGACACCACGCGGTCCCTTTTCATGTGTCTGTTCAGCTTCTTCTTTTAGACAAACTCCTTGTAGCATCTTTCTACTGAACATTGGTGACATTTATCACTCTCTTTGATCAGCTTGGGCACAGTTGTTCTTGACCTATTGGGTCTTCATGATCGAATTAAGGAGTTTATGTATGTTTCCCTCGATACAGTAAGGTCTCTGTAAACGACGCAGTTAATGAAATCTCCATACACCGCATCATCTCCAAATAGCCACTGTATGTCCACTCGAAGGCATTCCGAGATTGATTGCTTCTTCCTCCCAATGATCTTTTTTCCCATCTTTATTTCTCCCTTAAATTAGTTTGATTGTCTCGTACTCCTCGCGATAATATCCATGGAATGTGGGAGTCCAATGTCCAGGATGTTCATATGAATCTTTTCAATCTTATGTTTCTTCCTAACTATGCGAGTGTATAGGTTATGAAGGGCATACAACTTCTTAAGGTTGTTGTCCGCAGTTCTCGAGCTTTCACAGCCGTAGTGGACTACGGAGAATATGCATACTTTGAAAACTTTCTTATTAATCCTCTTCTTTACTCATTTGGATCTCTTCAGCACTGGTCTCAGGTTCCTGATCTTCTGGGTTACTTTCTTGATTTTTTCCTTCACTTCCGCGAACACGTTTCCTGCTGAAGAGATCATGAATCCTAGGTCAAAAAAGCTAGAGACCCACTCAATATTGACCTCAAGCTGGTGATTAACAGTAAGGATCCGAGTATCTCTTTTTAGGTCCAACCTTTGATTTTACCGATGTTAATTTTGAGACCTAAATCTAAAAAGGATGCATTTTAAATGTTCAGATTTTTCCAGTACGTGTCGATGAGGCAAAGGTCGTCAACATATGCTAGTCTGTTGATCTCAAGGAAGCTTCCATCTTCATGTTTCATCATCACTCATTCAGAGAGACCGTTCAATATTGCTCTTTTCACAACCGTGTCAAATACAATTCTGAACAGGAGTGGCTCTAAAACACACCCTTGACGCACTTCTTTATTCACGTTAAAGGTTTCATCCCCTATAGAACCTAGAAAAAGTATCGTTGTTTCTATTTATCACAAACTCAGTGCGTCTCGTTTATTTTTATCCAATGAGTATCTTTAACTCCTCTAGGTGGCCATTAAGCCACTTTTGATTCGAGGGAGTTCGCTTTGATCTCGTGGTTGCTCCGCGGACCACATCGCAGATCGTTTGATTGGTAGACTTCCAATCGGTACCTGAAAATTGAACATGTGGAAATGTTTCGATTATCGTTTCTTTTTTCTTCATGATTGCTTCTTGATCTGGCATCTTGTGCCTGCGTGTGTTTCTGTCGTTTTTTAGCCTCTTCGGTCTTTTTCCTTCTTCTCGGAATATGGCACTTATAACTACAAGATCGTGATCGGAACCACAGTCGAATTTTGGGTAGCTTCGGATGTCTGTGTACCTATTAGCTTGATTTCTTTTAATAAGAAAAAGATCCAGTAATGACCTCCTAGATGTTGCGGATGGGTCCAGCTCGTTCCTTGGCTATGTTTTCTTTTCCTGTAAAAGGTGTTTTCAACACGCAGTCAGCATGATATCGCCATCTCGTTAAGTAGCTCCCCGTTCTCCGACGTCTTCCCCCCAGAGGCGTATATACCTACAACCGCTTTGCACTGTTCAGTGCTCCTCAACCTACAATAATTAATTTACGAGTTTTTAAACCTATGACAATCCAATTTATTAACCAGATTATCTTGAAACCACTTTGACACTTCCTATATTCTAGCAAATATTTTTCTTAAATGTTTAAATCCTTGGTATTTTGATGTTTTTTGTGTAGATGTTCCTTCTCAAGCGTTTTCTAAAACTATTCGTGAATTTTAAATTGGAATACAAATTCCAAACTCTGAACTAAGCCCTTTATTTTTCTTCCTGAAAGATATGTTATGTTGAGTGAAGACTTGTACTTGTTGTCTTTTTACATCATTCAGTTCAATATTTCCCATTCATCCTAGTGACAACACTGTCAATAAAAATAAGTTTGTTATTTTCTTCAGATTCTGTAGTAAATTTCATATAGAGATGAAAACCATTAAAATGTTAAGGATTGGTTTCTGAAAAGAAAGATGTCATCTACATATTTCTTGTACAACTGAGGTTTTTACATAGGATATTTACCGATTTATCATTAAAAGACTTTGAATTCTCTATTCGAGCCTCGCCTAAAATTTCACAGAGCTCACCAACCAAATTTTCTATAGTAAAAATTATGCTGGTTAGATCTACTTTAAGGTTTTTTAAGGTTTTCCATTCCTTTTCTTGTTTATCTTCCTTTGTATTTTCTGATTAATTGAGATCTAATTCATCCATCAATTTTTCAAATTCTTTAGTTGATAGAAGCTAGTAATGTTGGTCTAAGAGTTCAGTCCCCTCTTTGGGTATAATTACTACTATGAGAAGTGGTTGCAACCTCAATATCAGGATTCATTTTTTTAACACCAAAATTTATTACTATGACAAAAATTCACACATTTAAACAAATTTTTCTGTTAATTTAATTTTCCCGTCACGAATTAATCTATTAAAATTTTCGATTCAATTTCTAAAATTTTGCAAATTTATTAAATAATCTTCACATTTTAAATAAAAATTTATTTCAAAATTTACTTAAAATTTTGCAAATTTATTATATAATTTTCCCCTTAAAACTAAAAATTTATTTAAAATTGTTTCATAATTTCTATTAAAATATAAAAATTGTTATGATTGTAAAATATTTTTTATTTATTAAACAATATTTAATATTTAATGGTTTTCTTATCATTTTTAATTTTAAGATATTTAATAGACACATTAAAATGATATTTTTTATTTTTAAATAGATATTTAATTTTTTAAGATTTTCTTTTATTATATCATTTTTAATTTTTGAAATATTTTTAAAAAACACATTAAAAACATATTTTATTTTTAAGTACATATTTGATTTTTTAATAGTTGTTTTATTATATCCTTTTTTAATTTTTTTTAAAAATATTTAATACACATATTAACATTAAAATATTTTTACCTTTAAATTAAAAAAATAATAAATTATTCTGGCGAGATATAAATTTAAATTAACCCTTCATAACTACGAATCCGCAGTCTCGTTTGTTGACTACAATTTTCAAGTTTAATTTGGATTTAATCCAAGTCAATTCAGAAATAATCTAAATCATTTCGAAAATAACCAGAACCATTTTGGAAATAATCATAATCATTTTGTAATTTATCAAAAGCATATCGGGAATGAAAAAAAATCATTGAAATAAATTTAAAAAATATATTTCAGTTTAATTTCAAAAGTTTTAATACTTTTATTTCAAATAATAAGGAACACCATAAATGTTAATTAAACCTGGTAGCAATCCTTGAATCCTGGCAATATATTTGTTTTCCAATCTATACTCAGTCTTATTTTTACCTGATTCACTTTTATCTTTGAGGATATTAAGTATATGAATTACCGATGGTCATTTTACCGATACCTTTAAACTTGACAAAACTGACTCAAAATGTGGTTCAACATTAGACTTTATAGAGCTCATATAAGAATTTTATTCTCTTTAAATTCGTCTTTTTCAAAAGTACACTCAATTGAACTATGAAAAGATGCATTGTCAATAAGAAGAACAACAGGTTCTTGATGTATTGATTATACTTTAATTAATTAATTATATTAATTAATTGCATGATGCAAATTTACTAAAGTTTTAGTAGTCATTTTAATTGTGATTTTAATTTGTGATAATAATAAAAGTATCGAAAATCATATTAGTGTTCCTTATACGAACATTAGTGTTTCAATACATATTTTTTATAATAATAATGAATTTTTATTCGGAATTTAAAATAAAATGATAATAAATCATAAAAAAACATTTTAATAAAAAGATTTCCGTAAATTATGTTAAAATAAATAAAAATAAAACAGGGAAGATATTACTTTTACCAGTCTTGGTTCTTTTCTTTTCTCGGAGAAACATTTAGTAAAAGATTAAAAATTTTTTAAAACAAATATATGTATTCTAATAAAATTAAAACATAATTTAGAAGAATATATATTTACAAATCATTATTCAGCAGGTGAAATTGGAATATTTATTTAAGAATTTGTTTTCTGAGACACTCTCGGCATAATTAATAAACAAACTATGGCATTTATAAGACTAAGAATAAGATAAATTGTTAATTCAATGTGATCCATTTTATCTGCCAACTTAATATACGATGCTGAGCTGTCGAGCTTTTGGCTGTTATTGTTAGCCAAACAAAATGTTGCCCGATGTCTCATGGCGTAATTACAAGCAATGATTGATTGCTTTCGAAGACTTTTAATAGGACTTTCGTTACAGTGATCGTAGCAACGGTAATTCATGGGTCCTCTATAAATGTCGTTGGAATTCGAAGATAATATATCAGAATATCTGTTGTTGTCTCGAAGTTTATTATTCACCACTGCTAAAACAGTAGCAACACTCAAAAGTCCGAGTTGGTTGAGGAGATATATTCCTAAAAAAAATTAACATGACAGTAGTAAAATAAAATATTTTCAAATTTTTTGAAAAATATAAAAATTGTGTTATTTATGGTTCTAAAAGAAAAGATTGTTAGGAACATAAAGAAAAAATTACTGAAGTCAACGACTGCGCAAATGAAAATACTATTATTGTTCGCGTTGTGATTGCCTTTTACCTTTACTTGAGCCCAATTTAAATTAAAATGTTAGATAAATAAAATTAAATAAGTAAAAGAAATTAAAAAAAATTAAATACAGTATTAAATTAAAAGTAAATAAAGCAATTAAATTAAAATATTAATTAAATAAAATCATTAAATTAAAATAAAGTAATTTAAATAAATTAATCAAATAAAAAATATATATCTATATAACATTGTGATTAAACCATTATTTTCATTTGGTTTCAGGATGGTGGTTCAATATTCATGATCAATTGACGTTTGAATTGAATTTTAATTAATTAAGATCACATAATCTTCATTGTTTATTTTTTCTTTTTTGAATAATCGAATCGATAAATGTAAATAAAATGATATATGATATGAATGTGTGTAAAGAATTATTTTGTAAAATAAAAACATAATTCGTGAAAATAAAAATTTGTTTAAATGTATCAATTTAAGCAATGTTATACGTGACTATTGTCAAAATTTCAAAAGCAAAATAAAAATTGGCGATTTTCTTATAATTTGATTACGTCTTCTTTGAATTTGAGTAAATTATTAACAATTATGAAAATGGAAAATGAATTCTTATTTGTCGATTATGAGAGTGACCAAATGAGGGGTGACCAAATATTTGCCGATTCTCAATATGATAAAACACGATTTACGATTCATTTTCAAAAAATGTCTCAGTGAATCTACCAATGAAATAATAAAAGATTTTTAAAATAAATTTATGGTTTTCTGCGGGTCGATTAAATCCAATATTTCTATATATCCTATGACAAAAAACTGAAAAATGATGATATAAAAGCAGATGATTTGGAAATGTTTCTTCTCGCTAACATTCCTTATGTGTATCGTAATATTGATCTATACAGAGAAGCACTGGAAAACGAGGATTTCAAATATTTTGGAAAACTAATTGATGTTTATAAATTGGATGATAAATTGTTTGAAATTTATTACGTTTGTGGAACTGAAATAGAACGTATGCATTGCCAATTAGTTTGTATGATATTGAGAACCATTCTTGATTTGCTTCTTATGAGAAAAAACCAAATACTTTCAAAACCTGCAAAAAATGATTATAATTCGACGACCGCGGATGTGGAATCAATATCGACATCTTCTCTAAATCAAATGTTTTCTCACGATTCTGTTGCTTATTTGACTTTAAAACTTATTTATGACAGAAATCTTGTGTCGTTTTGTTTATTAAAGCTTGATAATTTGTTGCAACTGTGGATGAATCAATCACTCAGGGATCAGAAAATTTCAAAAAAAAGAATTGTCAGTAATAAAGACCGAAAAACCCTCTGCTGAGATACAACAATTATAACAATAATAATAGTACCGTAGTTTTCTGAGAATACACCCAGCGCTTATTACCTGAAAATCAAGGTACTGAGGAACTAAGTTTCCTTACAAAAAAACGCTAACTAATCGGAAAATAGTAATGATTAATTGATTATTAAAGTGTTACACCTTAAAAACTTTCAATAATTCGTATTAATTCTTTTAGGCGATTCTCGAAATTATCAATAAAAAGCTTTATGAAAAATTAAAAATGTTTAGAAAATTATAAAAACACTCCACATCTTTCTTTACAATATTCTTTTAAATTTTGGTGACGCTGATTAGAAACAAAAGTATAAATACAAAAAACGTGAATTCTCAAAAAACTCCAATAATTCTAAGGAAGCTGATAAATTAATATTTTATTATTTATAAGCTTCATTTTATGAATTAGTAATAAAACAAATTTACATGTTTTTTAAACTATTTATTGAAGACATCAAAATCAACTAAAAAACAAAGTCATTATAACCTAAACTAGTTGTTAGGCTCGTTATCAGAAGTAGAATTCATAAGATAGCAAACAATTTATTAATAAAATAATTACCAATTTCTTAAACAAATTTTGAGGAACAATTTTCTTAATTATTATACGAATCAGATTTAAACAAAATATAATAAAATATAATTTCAATATTTATATAGTATAAATATTATGATTTTAAATCATTAGTTTTAAATTTAATTTCGTTCGGTTAATTTTACTTTTAAATTAATTCAAAATTACCAATTTTAAATCATTGCTTATATTCAATTCTTAATTTCATTTTGTTTCTTTTTATTTCCCACATTATTTATACTGACAAATTTATAACTTACAATTTACAATTTATACTTCACAATTTACATTCCATAAATTATAATCTATAATTTTCAAGTTTTTAAATTCATAATTTGCAATCTCTAACCCATAATCTATAATTTACAATTTGCAATTTTTTAATTCATAACCTATAATTTACAAATTACAATTCATTATTTTATTTAACCTTACTTTTCCTTTATATTCTATTTTAATTAAATTTCAAACATTTTATATTACAATTAATTTTCAATGTTATACTAAACTTTAATTTCTATTATCTTGTAAATT
>MQRK01146853.1:0-10367 GCA_001938485.1 Girardia tigrina | reverse complement strand
AAACTTGATCTTTTCTACTAGAAATTGACATTTCTCTGGATTTATTCTCAAATCTGATTATTTAATTTTTTGAAACACACTTTTTATTCTTTGTAGATGTTCTTTCTTATGTTTAGAAAATATCAAGATATCGTCTCGATATACGACTGCTTCCTCCAGTTCAATTCCCCAAGAATTTTTACCATAAGTTCTTGAAAGATGACTGGAGCGGCTGCTATTCCGAAAGGCATACTTTTAAAACAATATTGACCATTCTTTGTCGAGAATGCCGTTTTAATCTTTGATTCTTCTTCAAGTTCAACTTGATAGTATGCGTTTCCCAAGTCAATAGTAGTGAAATACTTTGCACCATTCAATGTATTCAACATATCATCCACATTTGGAATAGGGAATGCTGGTCTGAGAATAGCTTTATTTAATTGTCGAAAATCCATGCACACTCGTGTTTCTTGTTTCTCTTTCTTCCAGACGCATACCAATTGAAAGTTCCATGGTGAACTACATTTTTCGAATATATCATTTTCTTCAAAATTTTTAATAATTTCGTCTAATTTTTCATCAAAATGCCTTGGCTGTCTATACGGCTTTACTAACACCGGTTCACCATTAGTTTTTATTTTGTGTTTCGTCAATGATGTTTTCCGAATATCCCATTTATCTGCTATGAATATCGACTTAAACTCTTTTATCGTGTTCATCAACTGATCTGACTTTACTTCCGTATAGGTCCGTTATCTTTTTCAATCGGTCTTCATCTGATGGGCTATCCCTTATCATAAATACATCACTATTTTGTATTGATTTATTAATCAGCTTTATCCCAAAATTATCCAAAAAGTCTACTCTTACTATCATTTCTGGGTTCATTCCTTTGACAACATATAATTTTATATTCTTTTGGTTCCCTTCAATTTTAATCTTCAAGAGTACTGTTCCATAATTTATTAATTCCGAAGCATTTGCGCATGCTAAACGTCTTCTCGACTCTCTAATCCTAATATTTGGTATGTTTTTAATTAAACTTAATTCAATCAAATTTACTCTAGCACCGGTGTCTAAAAGACAGTGTACTTCTCTATTTTTAATGTAAAAATCTATACTTGGTCTACCATCCAGTTTGTCATATTTAATGTTAAACTTTGTTATTTTTAAAATTTCTTCATTCTTCGTTTTGNTTCTTTTTTCTTCCATTTTACTACTAAAACAGTTTCCTTCACATTCTTCTTTCCAACAATCTAATTTACAAACTTCGAGGGGGTTATTTCCAGTCATACAATTACATATACAATCACACACACACACATTCACATACACAATCACACACACCATCATACATATTTTTATCACTTAATGAAGCACATTGATCACCACTCCTTGTGATCGTGCCTCCTTGTTTCCTTGATCATTTTCATACCTTTGTCTCTTATCTGGGAAGACCCTTTTAGTTAACTTTCCTTGATTTTATTTAGTCTCTTCGTATTCGCTGTCGTCATGACATTCATCAATTTCCGCAACTGGGTATTGACGATTCTGAGGTCTTTTATGATACTCTGCTTTATTTCTTTTCTTCCAATCGCTATTTCTAGTGTACTCTTTCCTTAAATCTATTCTTGTTGAAATAAAATTGAGTTCTATAATGGCCATTTCTGTTGCCGTGAGTACACTTCACATTTGGACAATCTCTTCTTTTGTGGCCTTCTTCTTGACATGCAAGCCTTCAATTTTTCTGTGTAATTTTTGAAAAAAAAGGTGTTGAAAAAAGCGTGTCGGTAAAAAAATGGTAATTTAAATTAGCACCGACTATCAATAAAAGAAATCTATTTCAAATAAAATGGGAAAAGTAAATCTCATAAAAATCCGAAAAAATATAATAATTTTAATGACATAATTAATAATCAATGCTACAAGTACTGTTTCAGTTTTTAAACACTAATAAAAATAATAATATCATTTCCAACTCCTTTATTGACATCACAACTCAAATTGCCTCTAGGACAATTCGCCACAAATCTTTCGTGAAAAGGTTTACTATATTACTTTAAAAAATGAATTAACGACGTTAATCGAAAAGAATTATTCGATGAATCTCGTTGTAAATAAACTTAATACCAAATAAACTATTTTTTTATAATATCTTATAATAAACAACTACTCAAAAACGGAAGTAAATTAAACGAAGGATATGATAATTTGGATCACAAAACAAAAAAACAGGAAAAATGAGATGTCAAAGGAATAATGCCAAATAAAACGTTACTCGGTAGCCAATTATCGTTCATGTGATTACAATTGAATATATAAATGAGAATGGTGAGGACTATTTTGAATGTTTGATGTTTTGTGTTTGAATGTGTATGTTGATTTGGAATTGCGTCCCTCCTACCCAGATGATGATTAATATCTGAATTCTTATTATCTAACAATATTTAATGTTTAAATTTATTTCTAATTTAAAATAATTGTAAAATTTTAAATAAGTTTATTAATTTTTACAATTTTAAATAAATAAATCAAATTAATATTTTTTATATAAATAATTAATAATCATTTTAATTTGTATCCAATAAGTTTTTTGTAAATATTTTAATAAATTATTTATTTCTCCATTTGCTAAAAAATAATAAGAATTAGGTCATTAATCAATTTAGTTTAGAATGTAATCGTACGAAAGCTTTGACAAAGATTGTCTTAAGGACAATCAAAATTGTTGTGTAAATAAAAATATGAAAAGTAAAATTGGTGTTCTTATTAACAATAATAATTTATTTTTCTTTCTTTTGACTCTGTAGTATGCAGTTATGATTTTTCACAAATATAGAAGACACTGATTTTTCCTTCGTCTTTTTAATTCTTTACTTTTTTAAAATATTTATTAAATGATTTTCTTTATCGTCACTTGGGATACGTCTGCTGAGTACTCTTCAACAATCTGCAGCAAACAGTTCACAGGATTAGTTTTTTTATTTATTGTATGATTAATTTTTAATTATGCATCGCTTAGAGATGCTAGTAATCGATAGTTTTATAATTTTAAATAATTTATAATTATATTACATACTGGCAATGGGGGAACATTTGTAGACCAGTTTCATTATTTTCGAATTAAATAATTTCGACTTGATTATAAGGATATTTCCTTATATTCTCTCTTTTTATTTTCTTATCCTTCGCTTGACGAAAACACAAGGAGAGACAAACAAGAAATAAATACATAAAGCATACAAAACATACATAAATATAATCGAAATAAATATAAAGTAAAAATGAACATAAGAATTATTATTGCTATCATAAAAAATAATATAGATAAATACAAAGTAAACACCATTAAAAATATTCCTCATTAATTTTAGGACTTAATGATGAAGGTTATACCGTTGAAATTAATTTTCAATAAAAAATATTTTTTGAAATAATTTTCTTTCATTTCTAAGAATTTTTTTATCATTTTTAAATAATAATATTTACTATATTCATAAAGAATATATAGATTTATTTATAAAAAAATTTATAAAAATTTTATAAAAGATTTATGTATAACTAGAAGCCGACAATATTTTTGGTTTCAGAGACAAAAATATTTGGCTTCTGAGACAAGATTTTCTGAAACAAAAGCCTTTAGAAATAAAATTTTGACAATCCACTTTTTGTTAGCAATTTTAATTTTTTCATTATTAGTTATAAAATTTTAAATTATCATTATAATATAAATACATTATAAAATAAAATAACTAAATTTTTCTATATTTATTTTATTATTACTTTTATTTTATCAAATTATTATTTATTTATCAAATCCTATAGAAAACTAACAATAAAAAATTAATTTTAAAAATAATTTCTTTTTCGCTCCTTTTAATTTATTTATAGTGAATAAAAAATTCTGGAATTAAAATTATTTCTTTTCAAACAATTTTGTCTAAAGTTTAATTTGTTAAGTTAAAAATAATTTTTATGACTATTTTCGTTTGAGTGAAAGAAATAATAATAATAATTAATACATATAAATCAAAATAAATCTAGTTATAATAATAATTAACCATGAGATTGAACTGTTCACCATCTGACAACCTGTCTAGGAGCTGATTTACGAAGAGATTGCCACCGGATTCGATAAGGAAAGGCGAAAACGATTGTTTGTTTATTTTTGTATCAGAAATGTGATATATAAGAAGGGAGTTTTGCCCTTCATCAATATCGAAAGCATTTATTTTGGTGATTAGCGTTCCAATGGGACTGTGTTCATATATCTGTAAATTAAAAATACTTTAATTATGGTTAAAGTAACTTTTATTTTATTATTATAAACTTTTCATGATAAAATGTATTATTCAATAGATGTAACATTCTTAAAACAATTTGTTAAGAAAGGGTAGATTTTATCGTATGTTGTCATATACAGTGCTTTGTGGGTAAGAATCTGGTGTTTAAGTGCAAAAATCCATAGTAAAATTGCAAATCTAAAAATAAATATCCAATTAAATACAATAAAATACAACGAAACAGATATTAAGTACACCTATCCGCAATTATCAATCGGTTAAAGTATATAAAAAAAGTTCTTACCCCTAACATACTCAATACACACAAGACACACATACAATGTATGCCTACAAAAGCAATACATACCTTATACACACATGGTTGAATCGTCAATTAAGTGCGAAATCCGCAATTAAGTACAAAAATTAGAATTTAAAAAAAAAATAAAATTATGGGAAAAAATCAATATTCATCGATCAGCAGGACTAATGACACTTATATTATATTATTATCTTATTAATAATATAATTATCTTATATTATATTATTATGTATATTATCATAGAAAAATTAGCAGGATGTCGGAAGACATTGAAAAAACGTAACCATGCCGAAAAAAATTCAAGAAAATCGTGAAATTTGATCAATTTTAATCTGGACACGTTTTTTAAAATATAGCTTTTCCGAATAATTTTAAAAAATAAAACATTTAACTATTTTTCATGACTAAAATAAAAAAATAAGTCATATGAAAGACAGAAAATCTGGACGCGCAAGAAGAGGAATGCCATTCAACATAGTTATTCCATCAAACAGGTGCAAAATATGTTTTTTATAATGATAATTTTACGGGGATGTCCACTGCTTTTCAAAATATAAATCAGCAGTGTTGACCATACCAAATATCAGGATTTTATAACCGAGCTGTCAAATAGTTTACCCGGAACGAAGCAGTTTATTATACAAGATAATCCTCTTATTCATATCAATACCATTTCAAAGCGACCAAAAATGAATATAAAGAGATAATGAATTATTATCGTCATATAATGAAATTCTTTGCAGACTGCTTTGATGAAGCAGATATTTTTGGTGACTGATTAAATTAATGGGATTATATTAAAAATATATGTAATTTTATATAATAAAAAATATAAAACAAATATCTTACTTCTATATCATGCATAATAATTTTAAAAAATGAGAATAATAGTGAATAATTCCATATTAATTTTGGCATAAATTTGCAATTAAACTGCTAATTCAAGGCAGTTAACTGCAAGTCACTGTCGTTTGCAGTTAATACACTTGAAACAACATTTAATTAAAAATGAATGAAATGCTTTATTTAAATTTTATGAAATTTTATCATTTTAATGATGAAATTTTTGTAAAATGTAAGTCATTTTTTACATTTATTTATAAAATAAAACATCTAAAACATTAATCACCGAAAATATCAAGTTGACAGAGGCAATCCGGTAGAAATTTTCTGCAATGGCAATAATATCTGCTTAAGTCCTTGTATTCAGCAACCTTGTTTTGCAGCAACGGTTTCTATAATTTGTTGCAAAATCGATTGCCTCTGATTGTGATTACTGGACAGCATGTCTGGATGATTGGTAACCCCTGTCCTAACAACTCTTTTCAGTTTAGAAAAGAATGCCTCAATGGGGTTGAGAAAAGGGGAATAAGGTGGCAAGATAATCATTGTATGAATAGACGAAGTATTCATATGGATCCGTGCATTGTCTTGGATAAGGAAATGAGGTCTCGTAGGCAACTTTTCCGGTAATTCGTCGATAAACTCTTGGTACTTGATATGATCCAAGCTGCCACTGTATACCTTGAATAACAATGGTCCTTCTTTGAATATTTCCATCACCATCGACATATTTCCCCCCCTGTTTGTGGGTACCACGATATTCACAGGTTCTCCTCTTTTCGACCGCCCTGTTGTCCTTCTCGTCCAAAGGTTGAAACCGATTTTATCAATAAAGACACATTGATTACTATGCCAATCTTCTTTCATAAATCGCCAGGCATATTGAAATCTGATTTCCTTTACCCGAGCAGAGTTTCTTTCTTGCACTGAGCTTCTGATTTTCTTTATTGCGATTAACTGGCCATTCAGGAATCTGGATATTGTAGCTTGTGATACATTGATTCCTTGATTTTCTTCCAGAAATCTCTTCATTTCGGACAGTGTTGATTGGGGGTTGTCCTCTATTAATGAATTCTATTAACAGTTCGTCAACGTCTTCTCTGATTATTGGCTTCCTGTAGCCTCCCCGTTTTCCAAATGATATGAGACCATACTTTCTGTACTTATAAACTATTGTTTTGACCGCCGATTCGGATATATCTAGTTGTCTGGCCAAGGTTAGATAATCTTTACCCATATTATATGCTCTAATGAGCATATCTTTATCGATTTCTGCATTTCTAAATGCACATAATTATTCGAAGTTAAAATTAAATTAAAATTACGATTTTCTTGTTTTCTTTTCTCGTAAGGCTATTTTTTTCTGACTATCATCAGTCATGCTAAAAATGTAAATTAATAAAAAAACGAAAGGTATTAAATAACAACCTCATGTCCGTATTGCTCGCACTACTAATTGGCGAATAGTCAAAATTTTCCATTTTATTTAATGAAAAATATTTTTTATTAAGTGCTCTATTTTTTATTAAATGAACTTAAAATATGTGTGTATTGTCTTGTGTATGCTTGTATTTTGTGTGTGTTTGGTGTGTATGTAGTGTATATATGGGGTGAGAAAATATTTCTCATATATTATTTTTTTATTAACTGTCAACACACGTTATTAAAAAGTGTTTTCATTTTATTTTCTACATTCTCATTGGATATTTAATTTTAGGTTTGGATTTTATATATGGATTTTGTAAAATACTGTCCAATATTTGCTCTTAACGGAAAGCGACAGTAATTTAAAAATTATTAAATAGTAAATAGAAAATTAATTTAAATAACAATTATATAGTGTGAGGAATTTATACTAGCTACCCAAAATCCTCACAATCATCATTAAAATGAAACATGTATAACATACCAACATGAATTAAACATAATATAAATTCATTAAAATTATTTTAATTATAAAATAATAACATCATTTTCTTAAATATTTCATAAACATTTAAAAGAAATAAAATGATTTTTGGGTACCTTAATAAAAATTTTTAATAAGGTTTTTTTAATATTCAAACAAATGAAACAAAAATTATACTTATATTTTCTTTAACATCTAATTTTTTCGAAAGCCAAAAAACATTTTAAGGCAAAGAAAACATCGTTACTCAATTACATAAAATATTCTCATTAGAATTATTCAGAAGTCAACAGTTTAAAATGTACTTTTATGATGACTTCAAAAGGAAAGATTCCCCGTCGTTATTTTCAAGGTGACTCATGATAATCATGGGAGCTGCAATCTATGCTCAATAGTGTCTGAAGACAAATAAGTTTGATTGCTGACAAAAAACACTAACGATTTGCGATAAGAAATTGAGATGATAAATATATTTCTTTACGAACATTCCTCCTCTTTTTCTAGGGCTTTAAAGTTAAATAGTTAATATTCTTTTATACATTAAAAAACTAGTCTTTAGTGCATTTTATGAATACTTCGTTAAATTAGTGTTGGAAATAACTGACTTTTCACTTCGAGAACAAAATCTTTTTAATATCATTTTCTCATTTAAAATATAATCTCTATTTTTATATAGTGTTATCTGTCTTCGGAACGGCCGAATGATCCATAATAAAACAACAAATAATTTCTGTTAAAAACTTAATTTTAATCACAATTTTCAATATTTTAATTTTTTTTCCCACAATACTCTGAATATTAAAACAAATTCATTATTTTAATATAATTCATATTTGTAGGAATCAATTTATTTAAATTACCAGCCATACGTAATATAAATATTTATATACATAAAAATAGTTTACTTATTTAATTATTATGATCAAATTTTCTCAAAGAATTTTAAATTATTATTCATTTCTGTTAAATTAATTTAATACATAAAAATTTTTTGGTTTAATTTTAATCCATAACATATAGAAAATATGATGTATACATAAAAATAAAAAAAAATAAATTCTTTCCATTATTAATGAATTTTTTATTCATGTCGTTCATCAAACTCTCTGATTGGATCTTGACAAATATTTTTGAAGTTTTACTTTAAAGGATGTTATATTTCCTCAGTTAAACTAAGAAAACGAAATTTCGGATAGCGGAATAAATCGTTGAAACAAATGAAAAGAAGTAAAATTCGAATCCTTAAAATGCAAGTAAAACTTTTTTATTAGTATAAGTAACAAATAAGTAACATTAACTTCATATAACAATTAAGCGAAATATAGGGGTAGGTAAACGTTGCGACAGGTCTTTTTAAGTATATGATAATTTATGCTTCTTTTTATGGTGACATATTTGTTTGGATATATATAGATATATATGATAATTTAGTTTATATGTTAGAATTTTTGATTTATTCAAAAACCTAAAATAAACGTTTTTTTTTAAATTTAAACAATAAAATATATCAGATTCTTCAATACATTTTGTAGCTGCAAAGATATACTTGTATTAAACCTCTCCAAAATTATCATCATTTTAAAGGGACAATACCACTAGTCGAAGGGAACTTCTAATCTGCAATCCATATGTATTTGTTACAGATGACGTCTTAATTTAATCATTTTATGTCTTCACAAAATGCTAATAGAAATCAAAATTCAAGAACAAAAGATAATTCTGTTTATGTTTATTTGGAAGATCAAATGACATTTTTATGTTTAATATATTGATATTCTTAATCTATTTCTGCACTATGTATTAGATTATTTTTCTTAATTTAGGTCTCTATTCCAAATGGATACATTTTGCATATCATATTTGTCAAATGTCTGTTTTAAAAGTCTCTAAATGAAATTCAACAATGAAATGAATAAATCCCTCTTATGTTAAGCAGAAAAGAATGTTACATAATTTCTTGTAGCAAAAAGACTGTCCCGGATTGCGATTCAAATTGAAAATGTATCTAAATATTAATATTATTGTACAAATTATTATTTTTATATTAACTATTATTTTATGTTTCTTATTTAAAAAATTTTCTTTTAAAATAGAGGTTACCAATTAGTGGACTCATCTAATTTATGTTAATATTCTCACATCATTTTAAAGGAAGAATATTATTTCGGCTCTACTAATGATTTAAGACTTACTCGGAATGACATTTAACACCATTGTATAAATTGTAATAAAATGGATCTTAAATAAAATCAGTTAAAATTGTTAAATCCCCTTTTATTTTATTATTTCTTTTTATTTCTTTTTATTTTACTATTTAATAATTGTATTATTTATGACAATAACTATGGGAAGGAGCAAAAAGAAGAATGAAAAAATTATCACTAAAAAAATAGGAATGAATGTTGTATGATAACAATAGCAATAAGTTACTTTGAATACCGCACTGTTCAGATGTCAAATACAGATCAGTTAATTTTCTATAGTTGAATAGTCTGATAATGACTCGAGAAATAATTGAGTAAATGGAACGATTTCGTCTTGAATAACATAATTGTTCAACCAAATAGTTTTTCGTCTTTATTTCTTCACGAAGAATTGTTCAATGATTAACTAATTTCATGTTATACAGGAAAATCGTTCAGCAAATAAATAATAATATTTGAGTCCGTAGTAATTAAAAAGTATTAATTAATAAATAAGTCTAGAAATTACAATTGCTGTCTGTTAGGTTGGGAATTATCTTCCATTTAAATCAAAAGAAATTAAAACTTGCAAAATTTATTCAAAATCTACAAAAAGTTAAATTTGTTATTTAAACAAATTTTCATTTTTTATTTTCTTTTCTTTTTTTTTAATTTTCCAATATTTTTTTTTAATTTCGATTATAATTCGAAATTTTTAAAAAAACAGAATTAGTAGGGAGAAAATGGGCATTCTGCATACACCCCCCCCCCTGGCCGTAACCATGGCAACGATATGGGTTATCGTGGTTACCATGGCAACCGACCCGATTACCATAGCAACGGTCGCG
>MQRK01146850.1:0-11760 GCA_001938485.1 Girardia tigrina | reverse complement strand
ATTATAGCATAAGATCTTGTGTTTTCCTTTATTATTTTTCTATAATATATAATATATATAACTCAACCCACAGTCCACCCAACCCAGTATCGGTGATTCCCCACTGTCTATATATAGACATATTAATAGACATATTAAATAATCAATATCATAATAATAATACCAACCATTATTCGATGCCATTAAATAAAACACCAGACACAACACCAAGACCATCACTAGCACCAAGCACATCAACAGTTCCGACACCAGTAACAAATGGACCGCGACCAACAATAAAACGATGGAAAAATCTGTATAACGATCACTGTGCAATGATCGATTAGCACTTTTTTCTACGGTCCTTAGTTACGGGGTCACAGTTGCTATGGATACGGGAACCGTTACCATGGTTACAACCGCCTTGGATCACTGTATCCGTTGCTAATGAAAAACGTCCCTAAGCAAGTATTCTTTCCTTGATAATAAATTTAAGTTATATTTATTTTTTTTGTCATAACATTCATTCGTTGTCATTATGATAAGTGTATGAGAAATGCAATCTTTTATATTGATTATAATAACCTGACTATGTAAAATTATTAATAAAACGATTCTTTCATTATTAGATATTATAATTAATTAGTATCTATGGTTAAATTTTTATTTTAAATTTAAATTTAAATTTGAATTTAGCCATAGAAACTAATAATTGGCATAATTATTCATTTTTAAAAAAAAACAAACATTTCAAGAAGATTAAGATTATTAGTAATTTTTTGTAATTTATTTAATATAATTTTTAATTTTTGTTTAGAAAATGTACGAAGATTCACCGCAATCTCCAGGATTCAACTTACTATAACGTAATATATTTATTGATTCAATATTTGATATATATATATATTCAAATAAAAATTAGAAATTCATTATTATGATGAATGACGTTAATGCGAATACATCCAAGAATACTCAAATTAATGGACCGAGCAACTTCATTGATCAAAAAGCTATTGAAGCTAAGCGTCGATATCAAAACTTTAGATTTTCCATACCCCTTCAAGATTTTTTGGACAGAAAAGATCACTTACTTCAAATATGGGAGAAGAACACCGTTTTCATAATGGGCCAACAGGAAATTTCGCAGAATGGGCACAATCATTTGGAGATGTTCTGCACAATGAATAACAGTTTATTTACTTATTCTGAATATTTATATATTAATAATCAGGTTGGTAACTAAAAGGTATGACTTACGGCAGTGCAAGGAAGCAGTTGGACGTGCCTTTCGTCAGTGGAGTACTGGATAATGACGTACAAGCAGCTCAAAAACTGATACCCAAGTAGACAATGGGGTTAAAATATATATTGGATCAAATATTAACGTTGAGAGTATTTGGCCTAGAGTTATTAATATGAATTTATTAAAGAGGCATTAAATTTTAATAAATCTAATAAGCCGGAACTTTATTTTTTAAAGAGGAAACAACTTAGCGAGTCATTTGAAAACGAGTTTGGTCATAAGACGGAAAGTATTTATAAAATATTTAATATAGACCATCAAAACGTGTGGGATGGTAAAACGCATATTTTTTTAGGACCTACGGGCATAGGTAAAACTAATTACGCCTTAAATCATTTTGAAAAAGCAGTGCATATTACCAATATGCAGAACTTTAATCGTATTAGTGATGATCCCTCAATAACTGACGGAATAGTTATAGACGACATTGAGTTAAGTAAATTATCCCCTCATAAATTATTACAAATTGTTGATCTGCAATTCGAACTGTTAATTCGGTTGATGTTAAGTACGGGTATGGATACATACCTGCTAACATGCCCCGTATAATTTTGTTAAACTCAATGGAATATTTTTGGCCCACGAGTATTAGTAGTATCCTTAGACAAGCAATTAATAGACGTATAACAATTCATTTTTTTAAGGGTAAATTATTTAACTCGGCCAATACTATCAATATTAATCATTCTATGCCTGATGCAAAATATAAACCTCGTGATTCTATTAAAATTATTGGGAGTTCACAAATAGTTACTCCACTATCGACAACTATTTTAGAAAATAATCTGACCAGTGAACCCACATCAACTCATTCTGGGTGGCTTAAACGTCCTCGAACTGACAACAATCCTGATATTCAGATGTCTAACCAACATCAATTTGATTTAAATGAAGAGGCTAAACGCATTGGTATGAAAGCCCCTTTACCCAAACATTACAAGGGCTTTTTACGCTGGCTGAATATGCGCAAAGAAAGAGTCGATTATATTGATGTAGATCGATTATCTAATTGCGATCTTGATGATAGTGATACTGAATATTAATGTTATATTTATTTATTATTTGTTATATTATTAAATGTTATCAAAAAGACTGTACTTAATCATAATTTATTTAAATACTCTATTTAACAGATTCATTTTTACTTTATAAAATAAATGTGCATAATCATATACATTTAAACAAACATCCAATGTAACATACTTAATACAGTGAATATAAACAGAACGATTTAATAGGGGTTGCTTAATTTCACTAGTGTACTTCCATATAGGCTGATTGTTAGTGAGAAATATAGGCATGCGATCCATTTTAACTTTCTGTTTATGCTTCTGACTAATGATTCACAAATCAATTTCATATAATCAGCGTTGCGAACATCGAGAATAATTTCTTCTCCAATCGCACAATTTTTACTAACTAAATCTTCAAAACAAAATTCAGAATGTAGGTGCATGGTCGTAAAGAATTCGCAATTAAGTCCGGCTGTCCAAATTTAGATAAAGAGAGTTTTTCCTGCATTTGAGACTCCGTCAATAATAACCGTTGTCGTTTTTCTTGCTCGGAGTAATAGTATCGTACCCAGCGCAAGAATGCGATAATTGATTCTACCAGTTTCTTCGCTAATCGTAACATTACCACCACTGTGATATTTCCTAAGTAATAACCGGTGATCATTATTGATAGTAAACTCGTTATTATCCAGAAAATCGATAACAAACTTCTCAAGAACATCTCAGACGTAGCTCTCAATCAAAAATAATAAATATTGATTTATCGATCGACTCAAACATATAACTGGGGAGTTGGGGAGTTAATATATTACTACTTATTAGTTAATATTTAAAGTATAAAGGGGAAGTCCCCAACTCCCCAACTCCCCACACACATCTTAGTACCTAAAAATAGTAACACCAATAACAATGTCCCTTGTTTAGCGTTGATTTAAAATAATTTGGGGGTGTATGAGCGGGAAATTTTTTTTGCCTTGGGCGCCATGGCGCCCATATGACGAGCCATGGCTCGTCTAGGCAAGTTAAGTTACATTTTACATTTAATTAACAATCCAACAGTCGGTTGCAGAATCCTCAGAATGGCCAACCGCACCATTATCCAGTAGGACCTCATCCAGAATGCTACATCGCTTGAAGAAAAATGCAGTAGCTAAGGAATATCAAGCTTTATTTAATAATCGAAAATTATCTATAAGAAATATCCGAAAATGCATTCAGGATGGTTTAGAAAACCATTCTGAATGCATACCCAGCATAAGACCAAAATCTTTAGAATGCATGAGGCTCCGGCTGGAGCGAAAGTTAAAGAAAAGTCTAGAGACTGTCATAAATCTCCAGATTTTAAATGTAAATTAAATATTATATACATGATTATTTATTTTTTTTGTTTACTTCAGGCAAAAGAAAAAGATTTTGATGAAGTACAGCTCCTACCGCCAGCAGAAATGGAGGAATCCGATTTATTATTAAAGGGAGTTATCTCACACGTCAGCGGCTGGGACTATTATATAGTGACGATCTGCCTTAGCAACGGGAAAGGGGGCTGGTAACAAATGCCTATTTTTCCCAAACTCTGATTTGTGATTTTACTTAAAAAAACACCATAAAATTACAAAAATAAAAAAATATTTATAATATAAATATCAATATTTAAAATTAAAATAGATAAACATTGTTGTGTGAAGTAGTGGAACATTACAAATACCATGAAATATTGAAACGAGTCATATTATTTTCATCTCATGAATAGTTGTTTAATTTTTTAACACCTCATCAGTAAAATTGCACAAACCTAGGCTAGGTGACCTAGACCTTCTTTAATTGAAGGATCTAGTGGTTCATATTTAATTGATGTGTTAATTTGATCATTTTCATCGTCGGAATAAACTTGTTAACTATTTTCTAGATTATTCCCGCATAATTGTGGTTCACTCATACTAATTGTAATATTTCCAATAGTTAAAATACACATTTTGTTTATATAGTTGTTTTTAACGTAAACATATTATAAAGAATACAAAAAAACAAAAAAGTGCAAAATTTTGAATTTTTGATTCTTTAACATTTGCTTATATGCTCTGTCGATTACGACATTGAACACAGATTGCCCATAGATTGCATCCTGTAAAATCCTTACAATGTTCTGATTATCCAAAGAGAACGTTTGACATTTATTACTCTCGTGTTAACCGTAGTGTGTAATTGGTGAATTCGGAATGCTACTTATTGATGTACATGTATGCGTAATGTCTTGATCCCTTTATGTCATGTATGAATTGTATTTTGAATTAATGTTTTTTATATATATATTGTCGATTTTTCTTGTTGACGTTTAATAAGAAAGTAACAATTTGATCGTCAATGAACTTTGTGACTGGTCTTACCATCTTTTCGAGGAGTTCTGCCTACATGATTTAAGACGAGAAATCTACAATATTTTGATATTTGATTTCATTTTTTTTTATTTCTTTTTATCAAAGTGAAATAAATAGATAATCAGGAACAACAACCTCCGACTAAAAATAATTATCACAAAGACTAGAAAAAGAAAAAAAAGAATTAACAAGTCAATTTCATTCGAATCGGACAAAAAAAACGCGACAGTGTGATCAGAAGTGCGCAGCATTAATTCAAATTAAATGACAATTATGATACTAATGAATATTATTATATCTATTTGAAAATAAAATTTAAAAAAAAATCGATATAAAAAATTGATCGAGATCAGAAATAATAATAATTACTTACCGTTATATTTTAAAGGACATTAACTATTATTCCTGGACTTTTGTCATTGTGAATAAATTTATTATTTTTCAAGGTGATTTATTTKCTTTGTTGTTCTTTCTTTGCTCGAGTTTTTGAAGTTTATTARCGGTTCAACGTKATTAATTTTTATAATTTTTTTTGTCAGTAGAAACAGATATTCTTTGACTCACACGAATATCTGTTTCTACACATACATATTCAAAAATTCAATTTCTACGAACTTTTTAGAAAATGTTAAAACGGATTTTGACTATTGACATATGGGTTCCTATACATGTGCACTAGAAGAATTTTGATGGTGTGTTTCTTTTGATTTCTAAACCCTATGTAAGTTCTCCATCACTTTGCACTACAAACTTTATTATTGAAAAAATAAATCAATATATCTGATCGAGAAAATTAAATTATTGAAGAAAACGAATTATTGAAGAAAATCAACGAAGATAAAAAACGGTCGATCGGAACGAAAGCATCGGATTCAGACGATAAATCAATTCCGTCGATAAATGAAAAAAGAATTAACTAGAAATTCGGAACGTAAAATGACCCTCATCAATGCCTTAATTAATGATTAAGAACAAAAAGACTATTGGTCAGAAAATCCGGATCAAATTGGTCACCACGCCAGGACTGAATCCTGGAATCTGATGATTAATGTAAGAAATATATTTTCTTAGAATTGTTCCTATTTAGGAGTTGAAAATAATGATTTATATTTTATTAAAACTATTTAAATTTTGGTCTGCGAATTAAAAATTACTAACGCCTAACATTTTTTATTATAGTTTTTACTATTCGGAAAACATGATGTTACTGAAACATAAAACGACGTTAGTTGGGAAATAAGGCGATGTTGTTTGAATAACGAAAGCTTTTGAATCCCGTAAGGAAGCGCAGTGCGTAACAATTGAAATATGGAAGTTGTAGCAATTTATTTCTATGGAATATTTAAATATGATATACTGACAAAATACAAGCAATGTTAATGTATAACCAACACAGTAGTAAACAATTGTTAGTACATAGAACAACCATATAAGATGAAAACAATCTATTTCTAATTGTGTAATAGTTTTGCATTGCTGCTATCCAATTTATAACTTTCGGACATATGATTTTCATTCACCGCTTGCATATTCTTTCTGTCGTTTTGCTTGGATGAAAGAACAGCCCTTCTAACATTTTTCCACATCAGAAAAACGATAGCCATCCACACACCTTCTAACCTTATGAAAACCATAAAAATCGAACCAAAATATGTCTTATTAAAAGTTATTTTGAAAAACGATGCCAGAACCTTTAGAAAAATCATCGAAACGAAACTTAAACCCAGAGAGAAATAGCTTTCGACTTTAAATTTGATTTCTTGGTGAAAATTATCAGGATTATTTTTTAGTTCCCTTGTGACTAGAAATACATAAATCAAAAGGAAAATATTGACGATTTCATAGAAAGCCATTGGAACTATGAGCCAAAGGACGGCTCCAATATAGTGATCCATCCAGCAACTGTTATGACCGTAACCCGGAGTAAACCGGCTTCCGATATTAATCTTATCCAAAGAGACACTAAAACATATAATAACCGTTGGAATCCCAAATCCTATTATTGCAATATATCGAAATTTGCATGGAGCAGTTGCTTCAATATTTTCATTTAATTTAAGTTTTCGACAATGAATAACAATAGCGAACATGATAATATTTGCTGTTACGGAAACGGACAAATAAAAGAAGTGTAGAATTATAGATGCGACCAGACATTCCGTTGAGGGAACCTTCAGAATTCGTATGATGAGATAACATAAGACTTCAAGGGTCAAGCAAAGACATTGCAGAACAATTAATTTACCAATAAAATCGAATAATTTGTCATGGCTGACATAAATAACAATACAAAAGAACATAAAGACCGTCGACAGAATAGTACTTATATCTCGAACAAGTTTTCCCGACTTAAATACTTCTACTTCGATTTTGTCGTTGGAGTCTTCTTCGAATGTCGGAACAGAATCATTTGTAAAAGTAATGTTTCTGGTATCTTTATCTTTCGATACCTTTGTAGGATTAATATTTGTATTCATTATTTGCCCAATAGAGAATTGCCAAGAATAATTTAATGTAAACTTCGGAATTAATGGAAAATTAAGTTCTTTCAAGTTTATACAAAAAGAAACATCGTTGTTACAAACACAACAAGCAACGTTTTTATAAATGTCTGTTCCATTTGATAGGAAGTATACAGGTCCATTTAGGCAGTCCCTTCTTATTGCTTCATCATCTAACCGTAAGGTACAATAGTTTATAACTTTTGGGTAACAAAATCTTTTCAGAGACTTTGGAATAGTCGGAACGAGGTAACATTGGTTCAGGTTGTCCTCAATTGTCGAATTGTTACATCCTATTGATAATTTGAGTTTTTTTAAAACATTCTTATGCTGCATATGACACAGAGCACAAAAAACATTTTTAAAAACGACTTCATTATTGGTAACGGGAATGGAATAATGAAAATGAAAAAAACTTTCTTCGCGTTCACAAAGATCTTTCAAACCCTTTAACACAGGCGTTTCATTCGGGCATTTATCCACAACATAAAAACTATCTATATTGGAGTAACATGTCACATAATTTCGATATGTGAAAGCAGTTTGATTAAATACTTCCTCACAACAGTCTCCATAAATATGACATTTCCTGTCACAAAAACACTTGCCCGACCGGTCCAAGCATTTCTGGGATTCTATCTGAAGATTCTCTGTCACTATTAAACTGAAGATATACAAGAAAAGTTTATTCATAATTGAAATTTCTGATTTTATGAACCTGAAAAGTTCGAATTGATCTATATAAACAATTTAAGTTAATTACTGCATATTCAAACAAACAATTATCACCAGATATACTGATAACTGCTCACATTTCGACAAATTTCATGATGCAGACTTCATCATTTTGAGGAAGAAGGTATTTGGAATATTCAACTTTTTCAAATTTTTAAATCCTTCTTTTCTATTTATATTATAATCATCTTCATCTTCCTATATAATATAATATAATATAATATAATATAATATAATAAAAATTAATAAAAAATAAAAAAATAAATATATATAAATATTGTTTTAGGAACACATTTTGACTGATGAATGATATTTTATACAATAATAATTTGAATAATATTTTATATAAGGCCGTCAAGTATGAAATTTGCAGAACTTTACTAAAACTTTAGTGATTATCTACCAATATAAATATTTATGTCATTCATCAAAATATGCACCCATATTATTGACATATTTTTTTCTATTTAAGGTGCACTTCTGGAGGCTATTTGAAACTAAATTTGGTTGGCGAGAATCAATAAATTCCTGGAAGGACATTTGACGGAATCTTTGGAATAGAATTTTTTCTCTCTAAAAAAATTATTCCATAAATTTTAGTCAGTTGAGGCTAGATCAGGTGAGCATGGAAGATGTTGCAGAAGTTTCAATTCAAGTATCTGTAATTCAAGTACATCATGTGGTTTTGCATTGTTGTGGAGCAATATTGGAGTCGAGCTGTTTACCAAATTTGATTATTTGTCTTTCAGTTTACGCATCAAAACTTCTAATTGGTTGCTCTAGACATTTGCTATGATTGACGAACCACGTTTCATGAAGTCGTAATGAATTAATCATATGGCAATCCACCAAACAGTTTTCATCAGCTTCTTTTGATCAATGTTGTGGTTTGGACTATGTTTTCGTGCTTCATTCGTGTCCTTCCAGCTTGCTGAAGGCTTGAAATTATCATATTAGATCCACTTTTCATTACAATGGAGATTTTATTATCAAGCAATCACCGAAACGCTTTGTTTTTGATTTGTTTTTTTGTCAGGAATTTGGGATAAAATAAAAAGTATGTAAAAAGTTTTTAACGTAGTTTTAAAGAGATGCTTAATAAAAACGATATCTATTTTAATAAAAGTTGTGCGAACTTTAAAAATTTTAATTCAAATTTACGAGATTTCAATTTTTATTTTGATAAATCCAATGATATATTAAAAAAATACTTTCACCAAAATTTTCATCAATTGACAGTTTGACAAAGCCTTATGATTAAACGTTTAAATTCAGTCCAATTAAAGTTTTAAATATCGTTAGTGAATTTACAAACGACAATTCGATTTTACCGACAATAAATAACATTTTTCTGGATCTCATCTACTGTCATTATAATCAGGATGATAATAATTTCCTTGAGATAATTCAATCGATTTGTAATTTTTTAATTTGTTTGTGTTTTCTGATCGAAAAGTGGCATTAATTCCAATAGAAATTAGGCCTTCGTTTTTATTTGCGTACCTTTCCATTTGCTTACCAATCGGACGTCTCCAGGAGGCATGGTTTCTGTTTCACTAACTGTAGGTCGAAAAGTAATAAAATGTCAATGAAATACAAGAAATACACGAATAGATCTCCACAAAAAACAGGTTGATAAAAAAATAGGGTCTTATAAATAATAAAAAATAAGGTCTTACTCAGACCCTTTGTATGAAATGTTGTATAAAATAATCATTTAGCTGTAAATTGTTTAATAACAGAAAGATAAAAACTCCGGGATGTTACTCTTGTAATAAAGCCGGGCTCCGCAGCCAAACAGTAAGATCGGATAGTTGCTATAACCAGGAATCGAGAATTTATGAATCGAAGATGGAGCGAAATGATAATATATCGTTTCTTTTGTAAGAACAATCGAGAAGCCGTGCTGGAGTCAGTAAAAAAAATCATGAAAAATGATTTATAGACAAAGAAAAATTTAAGCAACAGCGGTTGACTTTTAATTTCATTTTTAAATATTTAATTTTCAATTGTGAATTGACTATCCATGACAATATCGATAAATCCATATTGGCATAGGCGATTCATTAAATTTAATTAAATAAAAATTAAATAATTTAAATAATATAAATAATATACCTAAAAGATACAATAATTCTCATCCCTTTTTCCGACCAGCAGGTTCTGGAAAAAGGAAGAGGGTATAACTAATAATAGATATATAATAATAAATATGCATTTAAATAAATGTAAGGATAATTTATTATAAATATTCATATAAAAAAGAAAACTTTATACTTTTATTATTACAGTGCACTCCGTATATATCGAAGACGGATATATCGAATATACAGATAAATCGAAGATATGTTATTGTACCGACTTTATCAGGGCTTTTTTGGACAAAAAACTATGCATATAATAAACTATGCTATATCGAAATTACGGTTAAATCGAAGTTACTGTAATGTACGAACTAAATTTTACGATTCCTATATATCGAAGTCAATACACTTTTTAAAAAAAATTAAAAAAAACAATTTTGTGATAACTTCGTGGATTGTTTTAATGTATAAAATTACAAAATATTTGTGAAAATGTTTAAAAATATAACATTCTGTGACTTCATCTTCTCTCAAAAAACACAAATCAAATGAAATTATTGGGAATCATCATCCAATAAATTGATTGAAAATTAAAGGTAAAATTATTTTCAAATATTCGTCAGAAAAATAAAACAGTGCAACGCAAAATGTTGTCACTCAATTTTAACTATTTTTTAATAATTTAATAAATAGTAAAATTAAAATGTAACAAGTAGTATTTTTATTCTATTAATATTTGATTAAATTTTAATTATTTTTTATAACTTCGAAAATTCTTTTTGGTATGAAAAACAATCTAGCTTCGAATTTTCTAAAAATTATTTCTTTCAAATTTTGGATATTTTTTGGGACCTCTAACTTTTTTTTTAATTCCCCACAGATTTTATATTGGGTTGAGATCTGGTGAGATGGGAGATTATTCTAAAACATTACTATTTTTGATTTAAAAAATGCTTTTTAAAATTTTGATACATTTCAAGGTTGAAATAAAAACTTAAATTTTAAATTTTTTGAGAAAGAGTAATAAATAATTTTTTATCAGCTCAAGATATTTTTCAGAGTCGAGATTGCCATGAATAAAGCACATGTAATGTATCCTCAAAACATAATTTTAGTAAAAGAATTGCGATTTTTTCGAAATCTGAGGTTTCTATTTTTTGACCCTGAGGGTATTGACGAATAATTGGCAAGATGATTCGTCGGAAAATATTATAGATTTCTAATCTATTTTTTTCATTTTCCAATAATCTTTTTCAATTTGCTTAGTATTTAAAAAGGAGGATTCTTTTTTCTTGCAATTTTCGTACGTTAGTCTTGAGAGATTTCTTGTATTTTTTTTTAAATTTTCGGCTATTTCTGAAGCTGTTATTGTTGGTTTCGTTCTTAGAAATAGGTCGATTGCAACAGTATCGTCCTTTTTAATTTCTTTTGGAAGATTAACCTCTATTTTCTTCTAAAAGAATATTATTTTTCCATTTCATTATAGTAGGGAGAAAATGGGCATTCGGTCTACATACCAGCCCCCAGGAAACCATGGCAACGGTATCGGTTATCGTGGTTACCATGGCAACGGTCGCGATCGCCTTAGCAACGGTCGATCACCGGCAACGACATCCCGGACTCGATCTCATCGCTGGACGACTTCCAGATTCCCGACTTCCTCAAGGCCAACATCCGGTCGGCCGAGTACAAGAAGCTGACCCCGGTGCAGAAGTACACGATCCCGATCATCGACCGCGGCCGCGACATCATGGCGTGCGCCCAGACCGG
>MQRK01146817.1:0-11363 GCA_001938485.1 Girardia tigrina | reverse complement strand
TTCGAAAAAAGCATCTAAAATTTAAATAATCATAATTAATAAATAAAATAACAAAATCTTAAAAGTAAAATAAAAATAAATAATAAAAAAAACATTTCAAAAGTAATTTTTAAATTAACATCATTTATAAATTTATTTTTTAAAAAAAACTAATTGCAACTGAACATCAATATAATTAGAATATTTTGATTGAATTATTATCATTTATTATTATAAAATAATAATGTTATATGTATTATAAATTTTGTATTTTTATTGAATTATCATGAAAATGTAACAATCTAATTTTATATTTTCACACTATTTTTTTATAATCGCACTTATTTTATATTGTATTTATTTGAAATTATTTTTCTCATGATCTAAGTATCATATAATTTACATCATTCTATCGAATTGATGTTAATAAATTAAACTTGTTTACATTTTATTTTATTCAAATTATTATTTTCATAAGAGGCAAAATTTTAACAATATTGTACGAGGTTCTTTTGGAATAATTAATAATATTCCTTTCGTTTAACAAGTTTTGATAACATTATCGAATCTGCAATAACAAAATAAAATCAATTTATATTTTATGTAAACTTTTAGTGAAACATAAATCAAATTATTAACACCATTTAAAATATTATCATATAATGTGGGCCTTCCATCTCTTTCTAATGATATTGAGCAACTAGGCTCTTTAGAGGGTCCACCCAAACTAAAGAGTGCTAGCTGCCCCCCGATAGGCCTCCTACGGGTTCGGATCGCTTCAGTCTCCGAGATCTCTTTGGCTTCTCTGTTACAAACGACCAATCATGTAATGTGGTATCATGATTGAGCATCCCTTTGGCTGTGTTAGTGGACTTAGCACAGCCGCAAAAGGGGCACTTGAACTATCCTCTCGCTGTTGAGTAAGTGATCCTAAAAGTCAAGTGCATATCTTTGGGATTAATCGTTTGCTCCACCATCATTGAGATAGTCGGAGGTTCTGTCGCTAATCGAGGATTGGTAGTTGGTATATTTTGTGGTGTGTCTGTTTTCGTTGTATTGCTTCCTTCACTTGTTGCACTTGTTGTCAGTTGAATTTGATTTTCTTTCTCTGTGTTCATGTCTATTCTCTGATCCTTTTTCAGATGTCTTATTAGCAATCCTCTTGTCTTATAGCTTTTGTTGAATTTTTGGTATCTAAACTTGTTAGCTCCGTCTTGTTCTTCCTGATCACCTCTCTCTATGTGATCCATCTTCATGTCCCTGTTAAGGTTCCTTTGCTTCCGCAAACTCTTTGAAGCAGTCGTCTATAGGGCATTGATTTATCTTCTCTCTCGGGCAGATTGATTTTTAACAGATTGACTTTTCTCAGATGGGGATAATGATCTTGAGATAAAAGCTATAGGACTTCCATCCTGATTTAAGATTGTCCATAATGCTCTTTCGGATGCATCCGTCTCAATTAGAAAAGCACGATTAAAATTAGGAAAAACGAGAGTGACATCCTTTAACTGATTCTTCAGTTTTGAAATTGCTTGGAGAACAAGTTCTGATAAATTTCCTGTATCCTGGAGTTATTGACTTGCACCAATCAAAAGTTTAGTTTTATTCAAACAATCCTTTATTTATTTTGTATAATACGCAAAAAACCAGTTAACCGATTTTACTGAGGCAATGTAGTAGGGAGAGGAAATTCCACGACAGCTGTAAAACGTTCAGGGTGTAGTAATCCATTTTCTATAATATGTCCTCAGAAAAAAGTCCTCTTTTGAGAAATTAGCATTTTTCTTCGTTTATCTGGAGACCTACTTTCTTTGCTGCAGCCATAAATACCTTTAATCGTGCATCATGTTCCTCAAGAGAACAGTCATAATTAATAAAGTCATCAAGGTAGGAACAAATATGATGAAGATCTTGTCTTTCATTAAATCCATTCAGGGCCCTCTGAAATATTGGAACAGGTTTGATGAATCCAAAGGGTAAGCGTTTGAACTCATACAAGTGTGCATTGGCTTCAATGGATAATCAGTTCTAAAGTTAAAGTTAATCAACAGACGAATGATACACTTAATTACCAACATAGATTTTACGGATAAAGTCATTAAAATCTATTTTGAACAATAATGTATGCTCATTGCGACCGTCACACAAAAGAAGAAGAAAGCAAATGGTTTGTGCAGTGTGAGGAATATTTGAAATGTTAAACAACAATGAATACATCAGCATTTTTGATAAAAAATGTAGAATTTTTTAAATTCAATGATTTTCTTTTAAATTAACAGTAAATTTACGTATTGAAATTTGTTCATAATAATTTGTAGTCAAATTATCAGGAGCACCGCAATGTATTTAATATTTTTTATTTTTATTTGATAATTTTTAATAATTATACGACTAGAACTAGTATGACCTTTCTAAATCTTATCAATAAATTCAAGCGAAATTGAAAAAAAATAATATTCATAAAAACCTAAATTAATGAAGAACCAAAAGAAACCTTACTTATTCAATTTATTTGGCAAAAATATTAATTACACTCATTTGTTGTCATATCAATTAATATATACACTAATTAAATTTCTATCAGAATAAAATAGATTTTAATATTATTTCCAAAATATTTATTTTGAAATTTATATTGAACATTTATTAAAAAGCATTTCACAATCAACATGAAAATTAGAAAACCGAATCAATAAATTCTGGATTTCATCAAAAATTTAAACTAAATTCAAATTGATTTTTATAAGAAAATAAAACAATTTTTACCAGATAACAAAAAAAATTATTTAAATTTGATGGAATATTTTTTTTCTATTTTCATAAAAAAAAGATTTTATTTCAATAGAAAATATTCAATTTCTTTTCCTGAAAATCACGGTAAATTTTTCTCAATACTTATTTACAATAATCATTTCATAATTTTTGATAAAAGAAAAATATCTATATGTTAAATAATATATATAAATTTAATTGTTTTTCAAAAATTTGACTGAAAATGTTGTAAATAAAAGACTGAGAAATGTAGCTTTTATTTAATCTAAAATGTTAGAAACATAAAATAAGAAACAATTACACAAAGATAAGAATAAATTATAAAAAGCGCCACAAATAGCGGCAAATATTTAAACAAATCAATAACAGAAAATTATGTAATCATGAATTAAAGTTGAGTTGAAAATAAAAGTAAAAAAAAAATATAATTATAAATAACAGAAAATTAATAACAAATTTTTTTTTAATTTATTTTGAAATATTTTTTTATGCAATTTAAACCAAAAGAATATCAGTGAAAACAGAAAAAGATTTTTCCAATTGAACAATTTAGTAAAATTTATGAATGGTCTCATGAATAAATAATGTCAATACCTTAATTGAGAAAGACGAACCGTTTTAATTCATAAATAGACGAAACTTGCTTTTAACTTTCAATAGAACCAACTGCCAATTCGAGCTCGGAAAAAAAACAATCAACTCAAAATTCAGTCCAGATAAATAAATAAATAAATGCGGCTTAATTTGCTTTGCTAAAACAGTTTTGGTACCAGTTTAATACGCCAGAAAATTTCTGACTGAAGATAATTGATGATTTTCTTTTACCGTCTATCAGTTTGATTTTAATAATTAATTAAAATGAAACTTTTGTACAATGAACCAGATGGAATGTTGGTATTTCGTGCTGGGGTTCAATCAGTGTTTGGAAGAAATTTAACAATGGAAGATAATGAGTAATCTTGAATAAATATTGAACAAATTTTTTTATAAAAAAAGAAGAAAAAAAGACATTATTGATTAATTTTTTCTAATAATTTCTGAGGACAAAAAAAATCGTTTCTAAAAATCAAAGATCATTTACATTAATTTGCAATTTAAATAATTTTTTTTCTTTTTCTTTCATTTTTTTTAGATTTAATATTTGAGTTCAGTTAATATAAATATAAATATTAATTTTGAATATTTTTGTTTAGTTTTTATTTTCAAAGCAATAAAAAAAATTTTTTTCAGAGAAAAAAAGGAAAACGATAATTACAAAATTATTTTAGTTAATTACTTTGTAAATAATATATGATTAAATTTGAAAAATTATCTCTACTTTAAAAAAAATGTTTTTTTCTAATTAAAAGAATAAAATATGATTAATTATTAACTTGAATTATTTTCAGGAAAAATTTAATCAGTTTTAATGAGATCAAATATTAAAAAATAATTTGTATAATTTATGATACCGCGTAATATTTGGGTTAGAAAAAATAAATTCAAAAGTTTTTATTTATTTATTTATTTTAAATTTTTGAAATAATTAATTTTTCATATTTTTCTAAAATTAATTCTATATATTTGTATGTTTATTTCTCAGAAATAAAATTGTAAAAAATTATTATTTAATTTAAAAAAGCAAGGTTTATATCATTTTCTAATTTCTATTTTAAATATTCCTATTTAAAAAAAAATAATAAAATTCAATAACGACGAATTGAATTAAACCATTTAACTGAATTGTCGGCGTTATGTTATTTACTAAAGCAAAAAACTTTTTTTTTAATTTTTAAATTTTAGTCATATAAAATTTTTTTTAAACTGGGAAATTAATTATATAAAAACTATTGAAAAATAAATAATTTTTATTGGGATCAGTATTAAAGTTACGTTCTTTAACTCCACAAACTGATAATTGTGATGAACTTAAACGCATAACATGACATGACAGTGTCGGTCAAGCTGATAAGGACGGTCCTGGAGTAATCCCTAATGTGGTCCTGAGTTTTCGATTAAAATTATTGTTCTTTACACAACTCATGAGGATTAAAAGCTCTCTGGAAAGGGTTTTTAAAGAAATGTATTAAGCTCATGACAATTACATATATACAAACATATATGAAAAAGTTATAATCATTGTATTCTATTTTAATTGATTTGTCTATAAATTAACTCATAATTTAAACTTTTGTTTATCGATTAATCATGTTTTTTTCAAAAAAGTGAATAAAATACAATATTACTATTATTAACAACATCAATATGAGTTTTGCAACATTTATTATTATCAGAAGCGCATTCACTATTTGACATCTCTCTTGATCAATTTATTTCTGAGTTCAAACTAATTATTTTCAATAAATGAAAATCTGTTAATAAAAATTATTAATTATAAAGAATGTAATTGGTTGAATTTAAATCTAAACATTTTTAAAAAAGAACATATTAAATTAATATATTAAAATTTTAAATTGCATTAAAAAATAATTAATACATTCCAAAATTATTTTAAATCTTTTTACTTTGAAACTAAATTAAATTATTTTTAATTAGTAAGAATCAAAGAAAATATCAATCATCCATCTGTGTAGGAGAGGCACAATCCGAAAAAACAAACAACATGCACAATATCAACACACAATTCAAAACATTCCTCACAACTATAAGGAACCCTCCTTAAATGATGTCACGCGATATTGGCCGATTTTTCATTCGTCATAAGTCATCACAAAAAATTCAGACCCTCTACAAATATGACGTCACAATGTTCTGAATCACACCTAAATTTTTTTTAAAAAAATAAAAAAAATTTTAAAATCAATTATATTTAAATTCTCTTGTTATTATCAAATAAAATGATCACAATGGTAACGAAATTACATGAATTTGAGAACAGTCGAACACAACGAATTGGCTGGGGGATGGAAGCATGAGCATCATTTCGATGTGATGTCACATTTCTCAAAACCCCTCGTCACATGTCGTTACAAAAGTCTGAACCCCCGACTCCTTTGGTGCCTGACGTGACTTAGGGACGGCTCCTTAAAAATCATTTTAGTACGTTCATGATATGTTTCATTCAAAATGGAACATTTGAGAATTTTGGTCAACTCTCACAAGATCGAAACATATTGTAAATGTAAATATAGATTTTAGTAGTGATATTTTGTTTAAACATTTTGAGAATATTAATTAAGAAAGTTATACGTCTGATTTAGTAATATGACTTAGGATAATTTGTATATATTGATTATTTGGAAGAGTTTGTATTTTACGTAAAACATTAATATTAATAAAATATTGGTCTTAGTCCTAAGACTTTTTATTTGGATAAAGAGCGAAGCAACATAAAATGAAGATGGAGTACGAAAATTAATTAATTCAATTTTAATTATCTGATTTTGATTTAAAAAATAAAATGTCTCTGTTTTTAGCAAGAAAATTGCTACTGATGTTTTAATAGTAATTTATTTATTAATTTTATTTTTATTTTAGTTCTATCCACAAATTGATTGTTTCTACATTTCTTGTCTCGATAATTTTGACCATATTAAAGTGTTTAATGTAATTAAGTCTTCTAGGGGATGCCTTTGCTTTTGTAGATTTTTTATGCATTTTTGTTTTTCAGGGTTTTACATATTTTAAGATAATTTATTATAAAGAATATAATGTTTCATATAAGTTTGACAGCCAGTCTTTCTAATAACAAAGTAATACATAGGTACCATAGAAATACAACATGAATATTAATAAATATAAACAAAATATTGTTCTTTATTGTCTCTGAAGTACTGAAATACTGGAAGTTGTTTTATACCATCCACAAAATTCGGCAGGTTTTGAAGTGATCTAATTTTCTAAATCACTATTTATATCTTGAGTCCACCAAAAAGTTTTACGACTGAGAGATTTTCATAGACGAAGACATACCATAATCTGAGAAGAAAAGGCATTGAGTGTACAATGAATGTGGCGTTTCCTTAAAACCGATCTCATTAACCTTTTTTAAGTTTAACCTACTGAATGGGGTCGAGTTTTATCTATAAGACAATGAAAATTTTCGAAAATTTTTCAATATTTATGTTTTTTAGGAAGTACAACTTATGCTTGTTTATGCTAGTAAAAAGCTCTTTAATGCTTTGCTGATGAATTTTGTACAGCGGTATATCAGCTTGCATAAACGCTCTAGTAACTTGATAAGCCCATGAACCCTCTGTCGGTGCTTCATATAATTACAATGTTGATTGATTTTGAAGTTTTAGTAATTTATGATGCTTTGATTGTTTTTGTGGGAAGCAACAAAAAATGTTTTTTCGCAATTCATAATACAGTGGCACAACTTACAGATAAACTGATCCCTAAAGGTTGTAAATTCGTCTAGATATCTACTATTTCTTTGACTTTGCTAATGTAGCTAGATTTCGTTTTAGGAATCTTAAAAACTGCATAAAATATAGAAATTTAAGTATAAAAAAACAGAATTACTTTTTATCTGGCAATTTGGAATAAATTTTAAATTATTCCAATTAAAACGAATTTTTATTTTACCTTAAATTAAAATCTTTTTTATTTTAAAATAATATTTTTTTAATGCTAAATTATGAATGTTAGACCCGTTTTTTGTACCTTTGATTTTTGACTTTATTGCAAAAAATACCGTAATTATCATTTATTAGATTAAACAAATTTGACTTATAAAAATTTTTTTGACTTTATTAACTTATTAAAGAAATTTTTGACTTTATTGACCTAATAAAATGTCAAATAAGGATTATAAATTCATTTAAATTGGATTTTTAATCTTTTCAGATTAATCTATTTTTAATTTTTAATTTTGACTTTATGGCAAAAAATCGCCATAGTGATAATATATTATATAATAATAATAAATATGTATATAATGTACTATATGCACGTAACAATAATATACTAATATTAATGTTTTATATTGTGATGATTCTCCAGTAAATAATTCATGATACACATAGTGATTGTATATAATATATAACAATAGTATAATACATATCGATTTGGGTGCGTTTTTTCGAGAATCTAAGATCATATTCCGGCTATTTACCTATGGGTTTCTACCTGGGGTTACATGTGTTCAGACAGATTTTCGATATCTGAATACCTTCGCCCTCTGCCTAGGCTATACCACATGGGCATTCTGCCCCACTTTAAACTATATTATATTAAAACATGAATATATTGCACTTTGCACAATTGTGAACTTATTGATTTTGCACACTTGCACTAAGCCTAAGCAGGCTGCACATGTGCAGATAGGTACAGTATTGATTAGCACATGTGCAGACAAGTGCAATATTGATTTTTGCACTTTTTTGTGTAATTTTGGTGGTTTTTACATGTTTTCGATGATTTTTAAGGTGTTTTCATGGTTTTTAAGGTAAGGGTGATGGTTTCTAAGGTTTTTTCGATTGTTTTTATATATAATATTAAAATGTTATGCATCATGATTACGGTAACCTAGGTACTTTTGATGGTTAATGCCTAGGCCCAGGTACATAGCTGATTATGTAGATGTTATGTATAAGGTTGATGCAAGTTTTAAGTACTATAGAAGTTTTATACAGGTAGTTTTTACATGTATAATAAAAGGTTATGTATCTTGGTTACGTTAACAAGGTACTTGTGATTATACTTGTGTACATTAGGAGTTTTATGAGGTATTGTTTGATGGAAAACAACATACATATATCATAGGGATTTCAGATATATACGAAAAAATCGATTCTAAGCACTTTTTTGAGAATTTCAGAAATGTTCGATAAAATACATTTATCAGCATCTTTATGAAAATGTTAATGTGGAATCTGAATGTACGTATATGTATTACTATTCAAGTGCATCAGCACATATTTGATATTCTACTTCCTTCTGTCTCTAAAATCGATGTGCATTTTGTGTAAATTTGTATATTATACTAATTATAGGGAAAAGTAATCAATATATGAAAATTCTAATTGCACATTCAGATAGAGAATCAAAATGTGCATCAAATAAAGGATATCGATTTTTGACAATAGTACTTTTAAAAAATGTTATGTTTTGATTTTTGCACTTTTGCACATGTGCAACTTAAAAAGCACTATGCTAGTACATTAGAAATGTGCAGCACAATGTGCACTATCGATTAGCACTTTAAAAATATTGATTAGCGAATTTGTGCATTGTGCAGCAATCGATTAGCACATTTTTTTCTTCGGTTGCTATGGAAAGCGTGGCAGTTGCTATGGAGGTGGTAATCGTTACCATGGTTACAACCGCATTGAATCACTGTATCCGTTGCTAATGAAAAATGTTCCTTGGTTACCGTTACTATGGTAACTAAGACCATGGTTACCGTTACCAAGTGCATCGCGACCGCTGCTATGGTAACCGGAACCGTTGCTTTTGGCCGAATGCCCATTTTCCCCCTACTTTTTTATATTCGTGAATATACGAGGGGGTCCCAAAAGTTCACGGACTGAGAGAATATGGCGTGGTTATAATAATACTAGGTTGATACAAAGGTTCTTGGTCATTTTTAAGCAAATTTATTGAGAATTTTAAAAAATGTACAAAAGGCTAATCCTCGAAGGGATCTCCGTCAGCTTCAATTACCTTTGCCAGTTACCTTACAACTTTTGGATGCCATCCTTTTAAAAATTTAATTGGTTGGTTGATATGAAGTTATCAATGCAATTCCTCATATTATCTTTGTTTTTTAAAGCGCTGTGCAGCCAAAGGGTTCTGCAGAAATCTGAAAACATGAAAATCTGATGGAGTAAGATTTGGAAAATGAACTGAATGCAGAAGAATTTCCAATTCAAAACTAAGTTGTATTTTTCGTTGCTGCAGCAACATGGGGCAAGCATTGTCATGGAGGATGATGATCTCCCTGGCATTATGGCCGACTTGAGACCACAATTACTCGGTTTTATCGTTCAGTTTGAGCAATTCTTTTCTGTAGAGATGGTTTGCAATTGTTCTCTCAGGTATGAGCAACAATTAGTAAAACATTCCCTTTGCATCCTACCATATGCATAAAATCATCTTTTTCCCACGAATATTCGATTTTGGAGTGGAATTTGTTGCTTGGTCAGGGTTCACCTATGACCTTTGGATCTTTTGAATCTCCATTTACACTAATTTCTCGTCATCAATAACAATTTGCAAAAGAAATGATTTTTGCTGGTGACGTGCATAAAGCGAAATTTATAAACTCAATTTTTGAGTAATATTTGCTGGAGTTAGCTAGCGTGGTATTTATCTTCCAACCTTGAGCACATTACCCATGGCTTGTCATCTCCTTAGAATAGTGGATTGGTTTTCCAAGTTATATAGCCAGTTCAAGTGTGATCTAGGCAGTATCCTCATCCAAAAGGGCTTGCGATTCGGTGTCTTCCATTTCTTTGGGTCTTCTACTGTTTACATATCAACCTTTTATGAAGGGACGACAAGAACTGTTGCATCAACCTAATATATTATAATAATTTCATTTGAAGTGTAATAAAATATAAATAAATAGTTATGAGATATATTGTTTATAAAGATTGTTTCGATAGATAATTTACTTTATTTTACATTATTTTGATGGCGTTGTAAAAAGAGAAAGTGAATCTATTAAACACAAGTCAATTTTACGAACTTTACATTTGTCTCTTTTTTATCTTTCTCTTTTATTTATTTCTTCATTTTACATTTTGTCTATATTTAATCTTTAACGTGGTGGTAAATAACTGTAGAGATCAGAATCTATGAACCTATGGTGTACAATAATAATTCAATAGATTATCAAGACTTTTAAATTTTCAATAAAATAAAATTGGAGACCTTTACAAAGGCATAAATAGAGTCTCCATCGGTTAGTTTATGATAAATGCTGATAAATTGTCGCGAGAAATAAATAAATAAATATTCATTTAGATTGAAAAACTCAATGGTTGTCCTCCTCATTCAAATAAAATCCTGGGGACAATCTTCGTAAACGGAAAATATAAACTGATTATAAATGACCGAATTTCCACTTCGTAATTGTTCCTGGAAAATCGCCATTTTTCCTCGAGTTTTCGTTAATCTGTGCATTTTGGCGGTTAATTTTCGCCTCATTTTCCTCCGATAATCAATGAAAGAAAACGTAAGAAGAATAAAAATCGAAACGATTAGAAATATATGAAGAGTCCAAATGTATTTGTGGGTACCGGAAGAAATTAGGGAATCGGTAATTTTTATTTCTTTATTGAATAGAAACGGGAAAGGAATTCTGAGAGAAAAATTCGATGAAATATTCATTGGGAGTCTGAATTTTCGGAATGGATATTACTAATAAATGGATAAATTGTGACTGCACTTTCGGCTACGATTGGTGGTCTGTTTGGCCACATGTAATCCGATATTATTTCCTCTGCAATGTCTTTTATCGATTTTTACTGAAACTAAAATTATATATATATTTTTCGCAATTATTTTTCCATTAATTGAAACAAGAATATCCATTTACTTAATAATTAAAAATAAAATATTAATTAAATCAATGAATTTTATTAATTTAGTTTTTGATTTATGTGAAGAGATTTAATTAGTTTCTTAATTAGTTTAATGTTAAAATTACCAAATGAAAAAAA
>MQRK01146816.1:0-11362 GCA_001938485.1 Girardia tigrina | reverse complement strand
TTCGAAAAAAGCATCTAAAATTTAAATAATCATAATTAATAAATAAAATAACAAAATCTTAAAAGTAAAATAAAAATAAATAATAAAAAAAACATTTCAAAAGTAATTTTTAAATTAACATCATTTATAAATTTATTTTTTAAAAAAAACTAATTGCAACTGAACATCAATATAATTAGAATATTTTGATTGAATTATTATCATTTATTATTATAAAATAATAATGTTATATGTATTATAAATTTTGTATTTTTATTGAATTATCATGAAAATGTAACAATCTAATTTTATATTTTCACACTATTTTTTTATAATCGCACTTATTTTATATTGTATTTATTTGAAATTATTTTTCTCATGATCTAAGTATCATATAATTTACATCATTCTATCGAATTGATGTTAATAAATTAAACTTGTTTACATTTTATTTTATTCAAATTATTATTTTCATAAGAGGCAAAATTTTAACAATATTGTACGAGGTTCTTTTGGAATAATTAATAATATTCCTTTCGTTTAACAAGTTTTGATAACATTATCGAATCTGCAATAACAAAATAAAATCAATTTATATTTTATGTAAACTTTTAGTGAAACATAAATCAAATTATTAACACCATTTAAAATATTATCATATAATGTGGGCCTTCCATCTCTTTCTAATGATATTGAGCAACTAGGCTCTTTAGAGGGTCCACCCAAACTAAAGAGTGCTAGCTGCCCCCCGATAGGCCTCCTACGGGTTCGGATCGCTTCAGTCTCCGAGATCTCTTTGGCTTCTCTGTTACAAACGACCAATCATGTAATGTGGTATCATGATTGAGCATCCCTTTGGCTGTGTTAGTGGACTTAGCACAGCCGCAAAAGGGGCACTTGAACTATCCTCTCGCTGTTGAGTAAGTGATCCTAAAAGTCAAGTGCATATCTTTGGGATTAATCGTTTGCTCCACCATCATTGAGATAGTCGGAGGTTCTGTCGCTAATCGAGGATTGGTAGTTGGTATATTTTGTGGTGTGTCTGTTTTCGTTGTATTGCTTCCTTCACTTGTTGCACTTGTTGTCAGTTGAATTTGATTTTCTTTCTCTGTGTTCATGTCTATTCTCTGATCCTTTTTCAGATGTCTTATTAGCAATCCTCTTGTCTTATAGCTTTTGTTGAATTTTTGGTATCTAAACTTGTTAGCTCCGTCTTGTTCTTCCTGATCACCTCTCTCTATGTGATCCATCTTCATGTCCCTGTTAAGGTTCCTTTGCTTCCGCAAACTCTTTGAAGCAGTCGTCTATAGGGCATTGATTTATCTTCTCTCTCGGGCAGATTGATTTTTAACAGATTGACTTTTCTCAGATGGGGATAATGATCTTGAGATAAAAGCTATAGGACTTCCATCCTGATTTAAGATTGTCCATAATGCTCTTTCGGATGCATCCGTCTCAATTAGAAAAGCACGATTAAAATTAGGAAAAACGAGAGTGACATCCTTTAACTGATTCTTCAGTTTTGAAATTGCTTGGAGAACAAGTTCTGATAAATTTCCTGTATCCTGGAGTTATTGACTTGCACCAATCAAAAGTTTAGTTTTATTCAAACAATCCTTTATTTATTTTGTATAATACGCAAAAAACCAGTTAACCGATTTTACTGAGGCAATGTAGTAGGGAGAGGAAATTCCACGACAGCTGTAAAACGTTCAGGGTGTAGTAATCCATTTTCTATAATATGTCCTCAGAAAAAAGTCCTCTTTTGAGAAATTAGCATTTTTCTTCGTTTATCTGGAGACCTACTTTCTTTGCTGCAGCCATAAATACCTTTAATCGTGCATCATGTTCCTCAAGAGAACAGTCATAATTAATAAAGTCATCAAGGTAGGAACAAATATGATGAAGATCTTGTCTTTCATTAAATCCATTCAGGGCCCTCTGAAATATTGGAACAGGTTTGATGAATCCAAAGGGTAAGCGTTTGAACTCATACAAGTGTGCATTGGCTTCAATGGATAATCAGTTCTAAAGTTAAAGTTAATCAACAGACGAATGATACACTTAATTACCAACATAGATTTTACGGATAAAGTCATTAAAATCTATTTTGAACAATAATGTATGCTCATTGCGACCGTCACACAAAAGAAGAAGAAAGCAAATGGTTTGTGCAGTGTGAGGAATATTTGAAATGTTAAACAACAATGAATACATCAGCATTTTTGATAAAAAATGTAGAATTTTTTAAATTCAATGATTTTCTTTTAAATTAACAGTAAATTTACGTATTGAAATTTGTTCATAATAATTTGTAGTCAAATTATCAGGAGCACCGCAATGTATTTAATATTTTTTATTTTTATTTGATAATTTTTAATAATTATACGACTAGAACTAGTATGACCTTTCTAAATCTTATCAATAAATTCAAGCGAAATTGAAAAAAAATAATATTCATAAAAACCTAAATTAATGAAGAACCAAAAGAAACCTTACTTATTCAATTTATTTGGCAAAAATATTAATTACACTCATTTGTTGTCATATCAATTAATATATACACTAATTAAATTTCTATCAGAATAAAATAGATTTTAATATTATTTCCAAAATATTTATTTTGAAATTTATATTGAACATTTATTAAAAAGCATTTCACAATCAACATGAAAATTAGAAAACCGAATCAATAAATTCTGGATTTCATCAAAAATTTAAACTAAATTCAAATTGATTTTTATAAGAAAATAAAACAATTTTTACCAGATAACAAAAAAAATTATTTAAATTTGATGGAATATTTTTTTTCTATTTTCATAAAAAAAAGATTTTATTTCAATAGAAAATATTCAATTTCTTTTCCTGAAAATCACGGTAAATTTTTCTCAATACTTATTTACAATAATCATTTCATAATTTTTGATAAAAGAAAAATATCTATATGTTAAATAATATATATAAATTTAATTGTTTTTCAAAAATTTGACTGAAAATGTTGTAAATAAAAGACTGAGAAATGTAGCTTTTATTTAATCTAAAATGTTAGAAACATAAAATAAGAAACAATTACACAAAGATAAGAATAAATTATAAAAAGCGCCACAAATAGCGGCAAATATTTAAACAAATCAATAACAGAAAATTATGTAATCATGAATTAAAGTTGAGTTGAAAATAAAAGTAAAAAAAAAATATAATTATAAATAACAGAAAATTAATAACAAATTTTTTTTTAATTTATTTTGAAATATTTTTTTATGCAATTTAAACCAAAAGAATATCAGTGAAAACAGAAAAAGATTTTTCCAATTGAACAATTTAGTAAAATTTATGAATGGTCTCATGAATAAATAATGTCAATACCTTAATTGAGAAAGACGAACCGTTTTAATTCATAAATAGACGAAACTTGCTTTTAACTTTCAATAGAACCAACTGCCAATTCGAGCTCGGAAAAAAAACAATCAACTCAAAATTCAGTCCAGATAAATAAATAAATAAATGCGGCTTAATTTGCTTTGCTAAAACAGTTTTGGTACCAGTTTAATACGCCAGAAAATTTCTGACTGAAGATAATTGATGATTTTCTTTTACCGTCTATCAGTTTGATTTTAATAATTAATTAAAATGAAACTTTTGTACAATGAACCAGATGGAATGTTGGTATTTCGTGCTGGGGTTCAATCAGTGTTTGGAAGAAATTTAACAATGGAAGATAATGAGTAATCTTGAATAAATATTGAACAAATTTTTTTATAAAAAAAGAAGAAAAAAAGACATTATTGATTAATTTTTTCTAATAATTTCTGAGGACAAAAAAAATCGTTTCTAAAAATCAAAGATCATTTACATTAATTTGCAATTTAAATAATTTTTTTTCTTTTTCTTTCATTTTTTTTAGATTTAATATTTGAGTTCAGTTAATATAAATATAAATATTAATTTTGAATATTTTTGTTTAGTTTTTATTTTCAAAGCAATAAAAAAAATTTTTTTCAGAGAAAAAAAGGAAAACGATAATTACAAAATTATTTTAGTTAATTACTTTGTAAATAATATATGATTAAATTTGAAAAATTATCTCTACTTTAAAAAAAATGTTTTTTTCTAATTAAAAGAATAAAATATGATTAATTATTAACTTGAATTATTTTCAGGAAAAATTTAATCAGTTTTAATGAGATCAAATATTAAAAAATAATTTGTATAATTTATGATACCGCGTAATATTTGGGTTAGAAAAAATAAATTCAAAAGTTTTTATTTATTTATTTATTTTAAATTTTTGAAATAATTAATTTTTCATATTTTTCTAAAATTAATTCTATATATTTGTATGTTTATTTCTCAGAAATAAAATTGTAAAAAATTATTATTTAATTTAAAAAAGCAAGGTTTATATCATTTTCTAATTTCTATTTTAAATATTCCTATTTAAAAAAAAATAATAAAATTCAATAACGACGAATTGAATTAAACCATTTAACTGAATTGTCGGCGTTATGTTATTTACTAAAGCAAAAAACTTTTTTTTTAATTTTTAAATTTTAGTCATATAAAATTTTTTTTAAACTGGGAAATTAATTATATAAAAACTATTGAAAAATAAATAATTTTTATTGGGATCAGTATTAAAGTTACGTTCTTTAACTCCACAAACTGATAATTGTGATGAACTTAAACGCATAACATGACATGACAGTGTCGGTCAAGCTGATAAGGACGGTCCTGGAGTAATCCCTAATGTGGTCCTGAGTTTTCGATGAAAATTATTGTTCTTTACACAACTCATGAGGATTAAAAGCTCTCTGGAAAGGGTTTTTAAAGAAATATATTAAGCTCATGACAATTACATATATACAAACATATATGAAAAAGTTATAATCATTGTATTCTATTTTAATTGATTTGTCTGTAAATTAACTCATAATTTAAACTTTTATTTATCGATTAATCATGTTTTTTCAAAAAAGTGAATAAAATACAATATTACTATTATTAACAACATCAATATGAGTTTTGCAACATTTATTATTATCAGAAGCGCATTCACTATTTGACTTCTCTCTTGATCAATTTTTTTCTGAGTTCAAACTAATTATTTTCAATAAATGAAAATCTGTTAATAAAAATTATTAATTATAAAGAATGTAATTGGTTGAATTTAAATCTAAACATTTTTAAAAAAGAACATATTAAATTAATATATTAAAATTTTAAATTGCATTAAAAAATAATTAATACATTCCAAAATTATTTTAAATCTTTTTACTTTGAAACTAAATTAAATTATTTTTAATTAGTAAGAATCAAAGAAAATATCAATCATCCATCTGTGTAGGAGAGGCACAATCCGAAAAAACAAACAACATGCACAATATCAACACACAATTCAAAACATTCCTCACAACTATAAGGAACCCTCCTTAAATGATGTCACGCGATATTGGCCGATTTTTCATTCGTCATAAGTCATCACAAAAAATTCAGACCCTCTACAAATATGACGTCACAATGTTCTGAATCACACCTAAATTTTTTTTAAAAAAATAAAAAAAATTTTAAAATCAATTATATTTAAATTCTCTTGTTATTATCAAATAAAATGATCACAATGGTAACGAAATTACATGAATTTGAGAACAGTCGAACACAACGAATTGGCTGGGGGATGGAAGCATGAGCATCATTTCGATGTGATGTCACATTTCTCAAAACCCCTCGTCACATGTCGTTACAAAAGTCTGAACCCCCGACTCCTTTGGTGCCTGACGTGACTTAGGGACGGCTCCTTAAAAATCATTTTAGTACGTTCATGATATGTTTCATTCAAAATGGAACATTTGAGAATTTTGGTCAACTCTCACAAGATCGAAACATATTGTAAATGTAAATATAGATTTTAGTAGTGATATTTTGTTTAAACATTTTGAGAATATTAATTAAGAAAGTTATACGTCTGATTTAGTAATATGACTTAGGATAATTTGTATATATTGATTATTTGGAAGAGTTTGTATTTTACGTAAAACATTAATATTAATAAAATATTGGTCTTAGTCCTAAGACTTTTTATTTGGATAAAGAGCGAAGCAACATAAAATGAAGATGGAGTACGAAAATTAATTAATTCAATTTTAATTATCTGATTTTGATTTAAAAAATAAAATGTCTCTGTTTTTAGCAAGAAAATTGCTACTGATGTTTTAATAGTAATTTATTTATTAATTTTATTTTTATTTTAGTTCTATCCACAAATTGATTGTTTCTACATTTCTTGTCTCGATAATTTTGACCATATTAAAGTGTTTAATGTAATTAAGTCTTCTAGGGGATGCCTTTGCTTTTGTAGATTTTTTATGCATTTTTGTTTTTCAGGGTTTTACATATTTTAAGATAATTTATTATAAAGAATATAATGTTTCATATAAGTTTGACAGCCAGTCTTTCTAATAACAAAGTAATACATAGGTACCATAGAAATACAACATGAATATTAATAAATATAAACAAAATATTGTTCTTTATTGTCTCTGAAGTACTGAAATACTGGAAGTTGTTTTATACCATCCACAAAATTCGGCAGGTTTTGAAGTGATCTAATTTTCTAAATCACTATTTATATCTTGAGTCCACCAAAAAGTTTTACGACTGAGAGATTTTCATAGACGAAGACATACCATAATCTGAGAAGAAAAGGCATTGAGTGTACAATGAATGTGGCGTTTCCTTAAAACCGATCTCATTAACCTTTTTTAAGTTTAACCTACTGAATGGGGTCGAGTTTTATCTATAAGACAATGAAAATTTTCGAAAATTTTTCAATATTTATGTTTTTTAGGAAGTACAACTTATGCTTGTTTATGCTAGTAAAAAGCTCTTTAATGCTTTGCTGATGAATTTTGTACAGCGGTATATCAGCTTGCATAAACGCTCTAGTAACTTGATAAGCCCATGAACCCTCTGTCGGTGCTTCATATAATTACAATGTTGATTGATTTTGAAGTTTTAGTAATTTATGATGCTTTGATTGTTTTTGTGGGAAGCAACAAAAAATGTTTTTTCGCAATTCATAATACAGTGGCACAACTTACAGATAAACTGATCCCTAAAGGTTGTAAATTCGTCTAGATATCTACTATTTCTTTGACTTTGCTAATGTAGCTAGATTTCGTTTTAGGAATCTTAAAAACTGCATAAAATATAGAAATTTAAGTATAAAAAAACAGAATTACTTTTTATCTGGCAATTTGGAATAAATTTTAAATTATTCCAATTAAAACGAATTTTTATTTTACCTTAAATTAAAATCTTTTTTATTTTAAAATAATATTTTTTTAATGCTAAATTATGAATGTTAGACCCGTTTTTTGTACCTTTGATTTTTGACTTTATTGCAAAAAATACCGTAATTATCATTTATTAGATTAAACAAATTTGACTTATAAAAATTTTTTTGACTTTATTAACTTATTAAAGAAATTTTTGACTTTATTGACCTAATAAAATGTCAAATAAGGATTATAAATTCATTTAAATTGGATTTTTAATCTTTTCAGATTAATCTATTTTTAATTTTTAATTTTGACTTTATGGCAAAAAATCGCCATAGTGATAATATATTATATAATAATAATAAATATGTATATAATGTACTATATGCACGTAACAATAATATACTAATATTAATGTTTTATATTGTGATGATTCTCCAGTAAATAATTCATGATACACATAGTGATTGTATATAATATATAACAATAGTATAATACATATCGATTTGGGTGCGTTTTTTCGAGAATCTAAGATCATATTCCGGCTATTTACCTATGGGTTTCTACCTGGGGTTACATGTGTTCAGACAGATTTTCGATATCTGAATACCTTCGCCCTCTGCCTAGGCTATACCACATGGGCATTCTGCCCCACTTTAAACTATATTATATTAAAACATGAATATATTGCACTTTGCACAATTGTGAACTTATTGATTTTGCACACTTGCACTAAGCCTAAGCAGGCTGCACATGTGCAGATAGGTACAGTATTGATTAGCACATGTGCAGACAAGTGCAATATTGATTTTTGCACTTTTTTGTGTAATTTTGGTGGTTTTTACATGTTTTCGATGATTTTTAAGGTGTTTTCATGGTTTTTAAGGTAAGGGTGATGGTTTCTAAGGTTTTTTCGATTGTTTTTATATATAATATTAAAATGTTATGCATCATGATTACGGTAACCTAGGTACTTTTGATGGTTAATGCCTAGGCCCAGGTACATAGCTGATTATGTAGATGTTATGTATAAGGTTGATGCAAGTTTTAAGTACTATAGAAGTTTTATACAGGTAGTTTTTACATGTATAATAAAAGGTTATGTATCTTGGTTACGTTAACAAGGTACTTGTGATTATACTTGTGTACATTAGGAGTTTTATGAGGTATTGTTTGATGGAAAACAACATACATATATCATAGGGATTTCAGATATATACGAAAAAATCGATTCTAAGCACTTTTTTGAGAATTTCAGAAATGTTCGATAAAATACATTTATCAGCATCTTTATGAAAATGTTAATGTGGAATCTGAATGTACGTATATGTATTACTATTCAAGTGCATCAGCACATATTTGATATTCTACTTCCTTCTGTCTCTAAAATCGATGTGCATTTTGTGTAAATTTGTATATTATACTAATTATAGGGAAAAGTAATCAATATATGAAAATTCTAATTGCACATTCAGATAGAGAATCAAAATGTGCATCAAATAAAGGATATCGATTTTTGACAATAGTACTTTTAAAAAATGTTATGTTTTGATTTTTGCACTTTTGCACATGTGCAACTTAAAAAGCACTATGCTAGTACATTAGAAATGTGCAGCACAATGTGCACTATCGATTAGCACTTTAAAAATATTGATTAGCGAATTTGTGCATTGTGCAGCAATCGATTAGCACATTTTTTTCTTCGGTTGCTATGGAAAGCGTGGCAGTTGCTATGGAGGTGGTAATCGTTACCATGGTTACAACCGCATTGAATCACTGTATCCGTTGCTAATGAAAAATGTTCCTTGGTTACCGTTACTATGGTAACTAAGACCATGGTTACCGTTACCAAGTGCATCGCGACCGCTGCTATGGTAACCGGAACCGTTGCTTTTGGCCGAATGCCCATTTTCCCCCTACTTTTTTATATTCGTGAATATACGAGGGGGTCCCAAAAGTTCACGGACTGAGAGAATATGGCGTGGTTATAATAATACTAGGTTGATACAAAGGTTCTTGGTCATTTTTAAGCAAATTTATTGAGAATTTTAAAAAATGTACAAAAGGCTAATCCTCGAAGGGATCTCCGTCAGCTTCAATTACCTTTGCCAGTTACCTTACAACTTTTGGATGCCATCCTTTTAAAAATTTAATTGGTTGGTTGATATGAAGTTATCAATGCAATTCCTCATATTATCTTTGTTTTTTAAAGCGCTGTGCAGCCAAAGGGTTCTGCAGAAATCTGAAAACATGAAAATCTGATGGAGTAAGATTTGGAAAATGAACTGAATGCAGAAGAATTTCCAATTCAAAACTAAGTTGTATTTTTCGTTGCTGCAGCAACATGGGGCAAGCATTGTCATGGAGGATGATGATCTCCCTGGCATTATGGCCGACTTGAGACCACAATTACTCGGTTTTATCGTTCAGTTTGAGCAATTCTTTTCTGTAGAGATGGTTTGCAATTGTTCTCTCAGGTATGAGCAACAATTAGTAAAACATTCCCTTTGCATCCTACCATATGCATAAAATCATCTTTTTCCCACGAATATTCGATTTTGGAGTGGAATTTGTTGCTTGGTCAGGGTTCACCTATGACCTTTGGATCTTTTGAATCTCCATTTACACTAATTTCTCGTCATCAATAACAATTTGCAAAAGAAATGATTTTTGCTGGTGACGTGCATAAAGCGAAATTTATAAACTCAATTTTTGAGTAATATTTGCTGGAGTTAGCTAGCGTGGTATTTATCTTCCAACCTTGAGCACATTACCCATGGCTTGTCATCTCCTTAGAATAGTGGATTGGTTTTCCAAGTTATATAGCCAGTTCAAGTGTGATCTAGGCAGTATCCTCATCCAAAAGGGCTTGCGATTCGGTGTCTTCCATTTCTTTGGGTCTTCTACTGTTTACATATCAACCTTTTATGAAGGGACGACAAGAACTGTTGCATCAACCTAATATATTATAATAATTTCATTTGAAGTGTAATAAAATATAAATAAATAGTTATGAGATATATTGTTTATAAAGATTGTTTCGATAGATAATTTACTTTATTTTACATTATTTTGATGGCGTTGTAAAAAGAGAAAGTGAATCTATTAAACACAAGTCAATTTTACGAACTTTACATTTGTCTCTTTTTTATCTTTCTCTTTTATTTATTTCTTCATTTTACATTTTGTCTATATTTAATCTTTAACGTGGTGGTAAATAACTGTAGAGATCAGAATCTATGAACCTATGGTGTACAATAATAATTCAATAGATTATCAAGACTTTTAAATTTTCAATAAAATAAAATTGGAGACCTTTACAAAGGCATAAATAGAGTCTCCATCGGTTAGTTTATGATAAATGCTGATAAATTGTCGCGAGAAATAAATAAATAAATATTCATTTAGATTGAAAAACTCAATGGTTGTCCTCCTCATTCAAATAAAATCCTGGGGACAATCTTCGTAAACGGAAAATATAAACTGATTATAAATGACCGAATTTCCACTTCGTAATTGTTCCTGGAAAATCGCCATTTTTCCTCGAGTTTTCGTTAATCTGTGCATTTTGGCGGTTAATTTTCGCCTCATTTTCCTCCGATAATCAATGAAAGAAAACGTAAGAAGAATAAAAATCGAAACGATTAGAAATATATGAAGAGTCCAAATGTATTTGTGGGTACCGGAAGAAATTAGGGAATCGGTAATTTTTATTTCTTTATTGAATAGAAACGGGAAAGGAATTCTGAGAGAAAAATTCGATGAAATATTCATTGGGAGTCTGAATTTTCGGAATGGATATTACTAATAAATGGATAAATTGTGACTGCACTTTCGGCTACGATTGGTGGTCTGTTTGGCCACATGTAATCCGATATTATTTCCTCTGCAATGTCTTTTATCGATTTTTACTGAAACTAAAATTATATATATATTTTTCGCAATTATTTTTCCATTAATTGAAACAAGAATATCCATTTACTTAATAATTAAAAATAAAATATTAATTAAATCAATGAATTTTATTAATTTAGTTTTTGATTTATGTGAAGAGATTTAATTAGTTTCTTAATTAGTTTAATGTTAAAATTACCAAATGAAAAAAA
>MQRK01146764.1:7619-23748 GCA_001938485.1 Girardia tigrina | reverse complement strand
AAATCGTCTTCCTTTGGTGTTAAGAAAACCTGTGATCAAATTTATGAAAAAAATTGTACTTTTTTCCATTTTATTGAAAGGAAATAACAAATTTTGTGATAAATAAACACACAATCCAAAATATCACATACAAGTTGATCCTGTCAGCTGTTCATTGAACGAAAATTCATATATAAACAATCATAAACTACGTCGTACAAACTCATTTGTGACACTAAAATGGATAAATTAAGACTCTCTAGCAGCATCCGCGACTTGAAGTCCCTGAACCTATATTTGTCTCTAGTTTCAGAATTTCTTGGAACATTTCTTCTAGTCTTCATTGGCTTTGGAACGGCTTATAATAATATGAATCCAGTCAAACTTGGATTAGGATTTGGATTGGGTGGAACGATAGCTATTTACACCATTGGGCCAATAAGTGGGGGACACATTAATCCTGCCGTTAGTTTTGGGTTGTTGATCGCCAGGCAAATAAGTCTCATAAGATGGTTTTTTTACTCAATTATACAAATCATTGGAGCAACTGTTGGATTTGGATTACTTTTGTATATAACCAACGGAAATGTATTGGCTAAATCTTATTGGAATGTTACAACAAGCATGGGTACGGGAAGAATGGATGAAGTTATTCATAGAATAGATTCGATGCCTATGAAAATTGTTTGTGAACTCGTTATAACGTTTGTATTAGTATTTACCGTTATGAGACTTTGCGTAGAAAAATCTAGAAGTCCAGTGGAGAAAGGTATGGCACCGTTATTAATCGGTTTAAGTATTACGTTGGGAGTGTATTGTGGAGTGAGATTTACTAAAGACAACCAAATCAAGGATATAACTTTTATTTATTTCAGATGAATATCAGCGGTGGTAGTATGAATCCGGCTGCCAGTCTCGGTAAATGGTTCTATAAACAAAGTCGAGGAGTCATAGTAATGCATTTTAATACATTTTAACCTTTCATATTCTTTAATATAATTTAATTTATCCCTTAGAACCACGTTATTGGACCTTTGATTGGGGCATTTATAGCTGCTGTTCTCCAGCAGTTGGTCTTCACATCAGAACTGTCGGTGTCTCATGTTAAAGAGTATTTGTTTGACAGTAATTTTGGAAATTACAACATACATAGCTCAAAGAAAAATGATCATGAACTCACGGAAGGTGTTTGATTAATTAGGAAAACAATTTATTACCTAAATAGAATTCTTGATTGTTAGTTGTTTTAAAATTTTGATAAAATACAGAAATGAATAAAAATAAACATTTATATATTGTTTTTATTTTTCTCTCATTATTTGCGGTTCATTCAAAAATTCTTCGGATCGGATAGGAAGGCGAAATACTAGTTTATTGATTTTGTGGTATTGATCACACTATTACAGTTGTTTTAATGCACTAATTACATTTCATATAACAGTTCGATGTTTGTTTCCGACAAAATGGCCGCAGCACAATACTGAAGTTTTATAAAAATTTTATTTGCTGCTAAATGAAAAAATGACACAATATTTCAGGACGTCTCGTATATATTTGTAAGGACAAGCGTTTCCTTGGAAGTCAATAATTTATAGATGAAAATCAGAATTTCAAAAAGCGGAAATATGTTAATTAGGACTTTATAAACGTTAGTCAGCCAGATGAACATTTCAAACGGTGAGTCATTAATTCTTTTGCACATAGGTAATAAAGTTTCAGAGTTTATTGAAAGGTTATACATTTACGAGGGGCGTTCCGAAAGTAAGTGGAAATACTTATATGCGGGTGTGCGCGTGTGTGTGCATCTTACAGAGGGACAGATGGCGTGGTGGCGTGATGTACTTACCAGCCAATAGGAATCGAGCAAAAGTGGCATTGGTCCATGCAACATGTGAGCATTTTTGTTTAACACATGGAAGACGCAGTACGTTCTCAGCGTGCCATCATCTTTTTCCTTTGGAAAGAGGATACTACAGTGTCTGACATTGTGCGCCGCTTATCAAATGTGTTTCAAGGAAGAGCCCTGCAAAAATCTGCCGTCTTCAATTGGGTGCATCAATTCGAAAATGGACGTGAATTCTTGGACGACGAGGACATGATTGGACGTCCAGAAACGACGAGCACGGTAGAAAATCTGGAGAAAGTGTCGGAGACCATCAATGCAAATCGCTGTCTTACCAAGTTTGACAGTGATGAGGATGATGAATGACATTGTATTCCTTCAATAAATGCTTTATTGTGGTGTCGTCTCCGTTTTTTCCACTTACTTTCGGAATGCCCCTCGTATGTTGGCGGATGAATTATCAACTCCTTCCAACTATTCTCTCGAATAATGTGCTAATATTTCTAAAAAAAGGTTTTGGTTGGATAAGTTTCTCAATCTTATGGGGACCAGTTCCTTTTGAAACTTTGTACTCAGAATTAATATCATGAATACTCTCTGTTTTTTTATTTACCGGAGGACGAATATGACTCAAGTGATTTATGAAAGATTTGTGAAAAACCTCTGTTGAAATAAGAATCCTAACTATATGTGTTCTGCTATGAAATAGGTATATAGCTACACCGCTTTCATGATCGGGCATCTTTTATTACTTGTCCGATTTATGAAGAATTGTTAAAAATCACGGAATAAAAAGTTAAGAAGAGAAACTTACTAATTTGGATGTTTGATGATTATGCTTTAGAACATATTTATAATGATATCATTTCAGTTATCCAAGGCAGCCGATTGACCTACCTTCATCATTCACTTACAACCCCGATCTGCGTCTTTAAACGTTTATGTATTTTAAGCGTCCCAAAGAAAGATCGTGTGGGATACATTTATATGATATGAATGACGTCGAAAGATCACATTTTCTTCATGAAAGCATTTGACGAAATATTACTATGTTGGAGAAAGAAGTGGATGGTAGATAAATTAAAATGTGATTTGTGTGTATTCTCGGGTATTATTTATTAATTGTAAAGGCTTTTGCCATTTTTCTTGCATGGAAAGTCCGAAGCATTTTTGAATGAACTACATATAATAATAATAGTCTTACAAAAAGTATTATAAATGAAAATTCTTGATTTATACTACTTTTAATAAAATCTAAGTGGAATATTATTTAACGGTCTCAACAAAAAGGATGTTGTTTTAATCTCATATAGTCAAATAATACCGAATAATAGATTGTTTTAGTTCCGAATCGTGACGCTTTTCGGACGGTTGAAGATCTACCATTACTTGACTACTATCTACAAATAAGATTCATAGGATTTTTTGTTTAAACAGGTGTCACAGCAACCAAAAAATAAATTTTGATTTTTCGAATTATCTTGAAAGAATATTTTTATGATGGTCAGTATTGAAAAACATCTTAATATCGTGCTGGAAAAGAAAAAGACTGACTACGTTTCAAGGATCCATGACATTTCTCTTATGTGGTTTAACCAGTACATAAACAGTCCACAAAATTGTACCATCCTAATAGAAGACTACTGTACCTTTCGATGACCTTATATAAATGTATAATATACATTTATCAGAACAGATATTCTCACGGACAGATTGTCTCAGTCATTCATTACATTGATATTGTAACATTTTACTATATTATTGAACGGTCACTTTTAACAGAACTGTAAAACATATTTGTGAGTGTCTTTAAACCGAGATTGATAAAAGACAATTGTCGCTATTTTGTAAAAAAATATTTCAGATTAAATTGATAAAAATAAATAATCACAATAAACATAATTAGAGGCGAATTAATTCAAGAAAATATATATTTAACAAACAAATAAATTATCTTTCTACAAAGATCTCCGGGGCATATTCGCCTTCAAGGGCCCCTACCGAGGCAGAATGAAATTAAAACAAAAGAATATGGAATTATTCAAAGGAATTTTAATTTGTTTTTTGACATATTTATTAATTTTATAAACTCAATATTTAGGAATATAGAAATAGTATTTGTCTCAAAGGATCGATCTATTCGATGTACGAACTGGAAACATAATTGTTGATAAAAATCATATTGAGAATGTTGAAGGTGTTGAAGGTTTGAGTATTCAAACTTTACTGAGGGATATAGAAAGCAAGTTCTTCGAATGGTCTCCTTAATGAGTAACCAATCTACAAAACATTTTTCCTGAAGAATACCTATACAATCATAAAGAAAGACCCTATTTTTATAAATAAGAAATCGGAACAAATCCATCCTGTAATTGAGTACCTTCAACTGCAAATAAATATATTCATTCCTGATCACAATTCACTAATCAATTTTTTTATGCTTATGGTTTTTATTATTTGTTCGTCAAGTATGAAATTCGCGGAACTAAAGTCAAAGTTTTGTAATAATTTTTAAATACAAATATTCATCCCATTCATCAAAGTATGCACCCATATTATCGACACACTTTTTCATTAGAGTGGCGCTTGTTGATGCCATTTGATAAGAAATTTAGTGGGCTAGATTCTGTAAATTCCTGGAATGCCATTTTTATGACATCTTCAGAATTAAATTTGTTTCCTGTGAAAAAGTTGTTCAACTTGAGAAAGAAATAATAGTCAGTTGGTGCTAGGTCTGGTGAGTATCGAGGAATATGCAGAAGTTCCAATTCAAATTCTAATAGTTTTGTCACGGTCTTAAGTACAGAAAGTTAGTCTTAATCATATCATAAGCTACAATTCGATTCTAAGCATGATCACATTTATAGCTCGAAAGCATTATAAAGCAATCTTTCAAAAAATTTTGATTTTGCTTTTCATTAAACTCATGCGAAATTAACTTATCTAACTTTTTCACTTTATTAATTTGAGCCAAGTTAATCCAATATTGTTTGCTTTGTAACAGCAAACATTAGCAATAAATTTTGAGCATTTTGTGATCGATCCGACTTCACGGTTACCTTCAGTTCGTCATTGTCTACCTGCGTTCCTTGGCGACCCCGAGACTCATTTTCGAGATTAAAATTAAATGTCTCGAATTTCCCGACACAATTTGAGACTGTATTCTGTGTATTGTATTCGAATGCTAGTGAGGAAATCGCAGTTCATATTATTTCGAAATTTTGTCTTTTCTACTTTTTAAAATACTGAATATTGAAACTAATGATCAATATTTTTAATGAATTGTTACGAATGTTTTCAATAGCCAAGATATGCCGCAAGCAAACAAAAAAACTGAGCATCAAAATTTTAAGTAATTGTCAGATTATAACTATTTGGAGTTATTGTAATCATACCTACAAATGTCATGCTTGACAACGTAATATTATATTTTTGATATATTATTGATATATTAGCTATAATCAAATTTAATTCTTTGTAATGTTATGTTTTGAACCAATAAATAATTTCGTTTCATACTCAAAGAAGTCAGTAATAGAAGATGTTTCAAAACAAATGCGTTCTATAGGAAAAGTTTGTTTTCTGTTGATTCCGCAGAAAAATTATTTCCTCAAATAATACAATTTTATTTTTGATTTGAATGATTGCAAAAATTATTCTCGAATATACAGAATTCTTTTTTAAGGGAATATTACTCGTATACATGACATATATCTCTGTGGACTGTTATACTCATTCATTTTATCTTACTTTTTGGGTATATTAACGAAGGTACCAGTAAGAAGGGGAACATTGAGAACCTACCGGTGATGTATGACCATGTTAGACGATAAACATGTGTATATAATTTCTTCTAGGATGTGCAGATTCAAATTCTACTAACTTCTTCTGACATTTTTGGTAAGCTTTGTTAGCTATGTCACATTATCCTTAAATCTTTTTAGGTAAAAATTATCGAATAATAACCATTTCCAAACAACTATTTTTGACAAAGATTGTCTTCTCAGGTTTTTTACGATTTACGTCTTCATTTTTAATATTATGTTTTTTTTATCCATTTTCAAGATTCAGTTACTAAGAAACATAACGACATAATTCATTTGGAATAAGTGTGGACTTTAAACAGTTCAGAAACACGCAAATTAATTTTTATGTATTGCAAAAACGAATTGGCACCGATAATTATATATATAACCATATTTGTAAAATAGTTTTTTTTAGCTTTTTTAAGAAGATGATGACTTTTGAACATGGTTCGGAGAGAAATTTCGGACATTGTAAAGACAAATCTTCATCTCAAAACCATATTTACTAAGCATTCACAATCAAATCTATCAAGTAAGGTTCTTGATCATTGATTACATTTTATTACGATTACATTTGCTTATCACGAATAATCTTCGACGATAAACGCCGTTTCTTGACAGCCTTATACGATCGAAAACCTTCTTCAACCAGACGTCGACGAATGACTCTTGCGCTAGGTAATTTATCAATGTTAGCTTGAAGATCAGCTTGTATTGCGTGGGAACCAGCAAATGGATTGATCTTGCAGGATCTCAAAATGACTCGATCGGTCACCTTGCTTGTGAAACGCGGCCTTACACTGCGTTGCGTATAGGCAAAGGTGGCTTTTTGAAGACGGAGAGTGTCGGCTACTGCAGCGCGGCTAATATTGAATCGAATGGCAACTACACGGTTCGAGACACCAGTGTCGTGTAAAGCGACGATTCGTGTCCTCAGAGTGGATAAAAAGTCGACAGTCATGTCGGAATAGTCACAAATACTTGACTAAATACTTATATATATAATAATAGCATAGTATGTATGCTACTAAATCAGTATTCTTATTGGATGTTGGTTAAGAACATTATTTACATGTGTTGCGGTACACTATTGATTAAGTCACAGTAAAAAAACACCTTATAAACAACACCCCATAAAACAAAAAATAACCAGAAAAAAGAAAATATTGTTATATAATACATATATTTAAACATCCAGTAGCACTATGAAGTCAACCAACACAAAAATCTTTTGCAGACGCCGTGTTGGGCATGAGAGTGGCCCCGGGAGTGACCGACAACGCTCGTGGACCATGAGGAGAGTTGAGAGTTCTGAGAAAGAAAATCATTAAACACGAACCCGGAAAGTGATAAAACCATGTACCAGACTATCTAGTAACATTATGAAGTCAACCAACCTTTTGCCGATTGCTCTTTACGTGTTGAGCCCATGATTGAGAACCCCGAACTGATAATCCATTCCTGACCGAAGTTATGAGCCTTGGAAAGAAAAACAATTAATTAGAAAGAGGCAAAGATTAATAAAGTAACCTCCAAGACGATCCGTCAACATTATGAGGTCAACAGACCCTTCACGCGTAGCCCTTACCAAGGCCGATTCCTGGACGCCGCCCGCGGAATCACAGCATTTTCCTGGGAGAAGATATACCCCTGCAAAGATATATAAATTAATAAACAAAAAACAAAGACTAATTTAAAAATTACTGTGACTCAGACAGCGATCTACAAATAAACTCGTTCGACCCGAATTGACCGCATGCAGGCTCAAGGAATGATGACGTGGACCGGCACACGAGCTCCAAAGTCTATAATAAAAGAAAGTTTTCAGAATTTTTAAAATTATTTTGAATGCATACCTACTTGGTCATCCAACCAGCAACGACAAAAATCCAGACAGTCGGCTGATTGGTTAAATTAGGAACGCAGGGTGTCCCTCCAACACTATAAAAATGACGATCAGGCTGGTATCAGTTGCAACGCAATAAACACCATTAACCTTAAGCATTTAATTTTACGCAGTGATTTTACCCAGAATTTACGCAGCATGTACGCAAAATTTGAAGCACCAAGTCCGAGCGCCAATTCGAAAAATAATAATTACGGAGCGAAGAAATAGCAACAATCTCGAGAGATAATCCGGACGATCGTTGCAGATTAAAACCTTACGAAGAAAAGAGAATCCCTACTAGAGACCGTACAACCGCGGAGAAATAAAAGGAGACCCGACACAGTAACCGACGAGAAGAATTAATCGACCGAGACATTCTGACCGATTTCGAACCGCGATAAAAATGTAATTCGAGTGAAGTTAATGTTTATTTTCTTATGAATATATGTATTAAAAATAATTATTTTATTCATTTATTTATTTGTTTATTGTGTTAGTTAATAATTAATTAGAAAAGTCACAACCACAATAACCTCTTAGGCTTACAAGTAGTTAGAGTCGTCGTTCCTCGTAAATCATGTCGCGAGTTGAATCCCCGCTAAGCGCGTCGTCAGAGGACTCAAGAGATCAAACAATCCTCGTCATCGTCGACAAAAGGTCGATATCCGAATCAGAATTTTTCAGCAGTCGCCGCATCGACTCGTTGCTTGACGAGGTGGGACCGCTAGTGCGTTCCTATCGGACGAGATAATTCGAAAAATGCCGATTTGTGTCGAGTAAACAAGAAAACTCATTGCAATTTGTTTTCTCGGCGTGACGAACATATATAATTAATCCACTTAAACAAAATAAATTTATTTCTATTTAGTGTTTTGATAATTCTAAATTAATTTTGATAATTTTATCCGTAAATTAATATGATAGTTCAGAAATTTTGGTTTAAGTTTATCTCAACGAATGAATTTCTCTACCAATTATTTCTATAAATTAATATGATAGATCAGAAACTTGGGTTTAAGTTTATCTCAACGAATGAATTTCTATATGAAAAGTATATATAAAATTAATAATTACTTTTAAGAATTAAGTTAAAGCGGAATTAATTTTAGTGAATAAAATAAATATCGATAACGAATCGTTGTAGAAACTCTAATTTAACATTTTATTTATTGAGGATACATTAAATTATGTTTATTTGCGGAGCGAAATCTACTTTAATTTCTCAATTCTATATCACCCTGATATTTTGGATTTTAATAATTTTATTACGAATTCGATAATTTTATTGTTCCGAATGATTTCTGAATTTTAATACTTTTGACCACTATGAATTTAATAAGATTATTGTGACGATTTTGGTGATGATAACTTCACTGTTAATTTTGTTTTTAATGATGATAAGGTTCCACAATTATAATTCTTTGAGTCGTTTACATTCCGAAATTGATAATTTAGGTAGACTTAGGTATCGCACCGCTAAATAACCGAATAAAGACATGTTATTGATTATTCGTTAATTACAATGGTTGAAATAAATCTCGACGAATAATTACCAAGATGAATAACTAATGTGAGAGATCATTGATTTTCGCCTGCTGTCGATCATTTGTTCTTGCAATACCACTGTCAATTCTAGATGACAAATTTTGAGGAAGGGCCGTATATGACATAACATACCGAAGCTAGGATTTAGGGAAATTTCTGGGGAGTATAATCGGATACAGCTGAGTACATACCTTACCTTAAGTCTAAGCCTACATGACAGAATACATTGCCACAAGTTCCCAAAATATAAATACATAACAGTGCAACAAGTTCGCATTCACTCATCACAGTGCAGTAAGTCTCACATTACATATCGAACGTAGACACGAGTAACAATAAGAATAGATGATATATCATCCCCGATCGATACTGAGTTAGGTGAGGGTCCCTTAGCCCATCCAGTCTTTAACCGAACCCGATAGCCCTTCAGACTCGGCACTGCCAGGCAGATGTCGAGCGAGAAGAGGCGTCCGACCCATAGCTAGAGATAGTAGTTAAATATGTAATAGAATGAGTTATAAAATGGCATAAACCGAGACTGGGTTGTGGCTGACGCTTAATAGTCACTGGGGGCTATGAGCACTTAAAACTGTTATGAACAAATGGGCCGTGACACATGCAATTATACAAACACGCACGTAGATATTAATTTTCTTTAAAATGCAAGGGTGGCCGGTGAATTATGGCCACGACAGAATATATATATATATATATATATATATATATATATATATATTGAATGAATAAATCTTAATAATAACAATCAATTATTGACATATTTCACAAAAAATATGATGCAGGTCTATAAGTGGACAAATCCAAATATTTTAATTAATGGCTTGTTTTAAATGTCTTATTTTCGTCATCATTAAATTTACAAAATTTGTAAATCAAAACAATTTTTTATATCCGTGCTTTTTGCGGACAGAACTGTACTTGACCAACAAAACAGGTAAAATTCCTAATACATTTTTTAATAATTTTATTCAGTTATTAGTAGGGTCAGTTCAAAATCACGATTACGCGGATCGCACCACGGACCGTGTTTTTTCACGTTTTGAAAAAACATTGTGCTTTTCATGAAATATCGCGTTTTAAAAAATATTGATATTTTCTTTCGAATTTATTGACAAATGTCAATAAATTTCAGTATAAGAACTGATAATAAACACAGCAACTGAATGCTAAAGCTATATATTTAACAGATGCATGTAGGCCTACCGTTTACCCGTGCATGAGAACCGAAATATAATATACATAAAATGTACTTTGTAAATGCTTAGTTTCATGGCCTGTTATGTCTAGAAATGTATTAAAATGAATGATCTTTGGTAGAAATGTATGTGCACGACAGCATGAGTAGTATGATTCAAGCAGTCATGCTTGTCCTTTCTTCACGATACATTGTTTGTGAGAGATAGACAGACAGGTACAAAGTTCACTGATATAATTTTTATTTAGGATAAGTTGAAAATTACGGTGTCTAGATAAGACCTTGTGTTTAGTTAGTGTGTGTGTGTGTGTTTGTGACTCGCACACATTACTTACGCCAGTGAGTAGTAAGTATGCGTTGAAGCTACCTGTCATTTTTGGAGCATTTTTTAGTGAGCAATCGTCTTTATCATGCAGTCTAAAAAAGCTGTGAATATGAGCTGCATTGATCGCGCTAAGCTGTAACCTCCAGGAACTTTACATGCAGATGAAGATAAATTGTTTTGCACTGCCTGCAATGGTACCTTGAATCACACTCGCAAGGGAACCATCGACCAACTTTTGGAAACTCCGCTGCACTAAAAAAAGAGAATGGCAGCAGAGAAACTTGTAGATTCACCTTTGAAAAGGCAGTGCGCTATTGTTTCAGCTTTCAACAGACAAACAGAAGCTCTAGATTCTTGCAATGTTGGCCTTTTTGAGTTAGTGGAAGCTCTCACGCTTTCAGATATCCCTCTGAACAAACTCGTAGACAGACTCATTGCTTCTTTCAAGACGATTTTTCCCATTGGGCAGCCAGCAAACATTCCTACAAGACCTTCTTACAAAAGATGACTGGTGCAAGTGAAATCTCACTACCACCTGTTCCCGTCACTACTCGCTAGGGAAGCTGGTTTGCCACAGTCGAGCATCATGCCAAATACGTGGATTTTTACCCTCAATTCATCGCATTTGAAGTTGACAATTCACACCCTACCAACGCATTGGATGAACTATCGAGACTTTTCAAGAATAAAGATGTCATTCGTGATGTCAAATTCACTGCCGAGAACACCAAAGTAGTTATCGATTTGCTTACGTGGTTTGAAGCCAGGCAGGTGAATGCTCACAAAGCTTACTATCGCGTGATGGATCTACTTGCTTGGGCTTCAGTTAAGTCACTTGATCCAACAATCCCACCTGAGCATGCAAAAGCCTTTCAAGACATTGCTGGTCGCTTGGAACAGCATTACTCTCTTGCTCGCGTTGATGTGAGAGGTCCAACATTCCATCAGCAAGGCCTGAACTTCCTCAAAGCAGTTCGCCTCTTTGACCCTCAGCAGGCCAAAGCACTTTTATTAGATAGGTTTGTGGAGGCTATTCCATCTCTACAGGACAACGTTATCACACTCTTTGAGCTGCCAGATTACACAGCTGCTGTGCATGAAGTGGCCACCGACGTATCCCCATTGTCCTATTGGTGTATCTATGAGGATCGTTTTCCACAACTCTCCAAGTTAGCCTATCGCTACTTGTGTGTGCCTGTGAATTCTGTGGACGCTGAACGCAGCGGCAGCCTATACACGCGCGTCAATGCACTGCAGCGTCAACAATTTACTGACAGAAATTTGGCTCTACAAACTATGTTTGCCTTTAACTCTAAGTAGCATTCTCTAAGTACTGTACGTGGATATTTTTCTATTTTATTAAAGGCACATACTGGATGTACTTTAGTCTCTTGCAATCACTTCCAGGAGAAATACATGAACTGAAACATTATGTTGTTTAGGGAAATCAATAAAATATGTTCGATTTGCTATAGATAACACGAAAACTCTTTTCCATGTTTTACTTTACGCTGTGTAACACGGTACCGTGTTTTTTTTTAATTGTGAAGAGATAACCGTGCTTTTCGCAATACCGTGATTTTCAACTGACCCTAGTTATTAGTAACTATTTAAATCTTTTGTTTAAGGGAAAATTTCGTAAAAAACTTTTTACAATTCCATTTTGTAATTAAATAGTTACTAATAACATAATAAATTAATTAAAAAAATGTAATAATAATTTTCCCTTCTGCCAAAGATAACAAAAAGAATTATGTTACCCAAGTAGAGTTCTGTACGTATAAAGCATGGATATAAATACTTTCATCAAATTTTTACATTATCATTTTTTGTCATCAAAAATGAGTAAATGTACAAAGTTTGGAGAAAAAAACCTTCAAAAACAGGTTTCTAAATCCCATGGATACATATATAGAAAGCAGGATAATATAAATCATGGAAAAACTATTTATCAAAAATAATAATCATAATAATAATTATACAATAAGTTAATAAAATAAGTATTTGAATTGATCAAGATTCAAGAATCTGACCTTTTAATTTCAGTTGATTCTTACACGTGTATTCACCGGCACCTAGTCAAAGTCTGGTTATGAAAATTGTCAAAATAATAATCAATCATCCATAGTCACGATTTCACGCCAAACAAGAGTTTAAAGTCAAAATCTAACCAAACGGATGTCATAAAATTGTGTCTAGTATCACCAAAACCTCACATGATAAATTCTATTATCATTTGTTATAAAAACTCAACATTGATTATAATTTTCATTAGAGATACAATTTGTATCATCCTTGAGACAATCCCTATTTGAGCTTTCAGTCATTGACATCGTTAGAAAAGATTTATAACTTTATCCAATCAACTAAACCAATTTGACGTCTGAAAAATCTTTACTGCTAATTTGATTGGTATAAATTAAAATAAATAATAAATTTTCAAAAATATTTTAAATTATACAATATATCTTTAATTTATGATAAATTTTAACAGTAAATCAAAATTTGAATAGTATTAGTTTCAGATAATATAATAATTATTACAATATAAATTAGTCATTTGGTTTGAAGCGACAATCCTAAATCAATAAACCACATCAAAAATTCCTTACAAAATTAATACTTGTGTTAATTTGTCTCACATCTCAAATCCCAAATCTCAGGTATCTTGGAAGAAATCAACTGCACAATTTTCTGACTAAAGCATTTTTTTACAATCTTGCTCTCATTGAATCTACTTGGTAGTGATCTCGACCTGATTCATCCCTCATCATGTGCACTATGTTTGTAATCCTCCAATTTTCGTTAAGCATTTTCCTTAGGTTGTCTACTTGTGATTCATATCTTTGGCTGTGAGGAATATTTTAAATTGTATAAATGTGTGAATGTTTTGATGCTATATAGTGATTTGAGTATGTTGAACTTAGAAGGGTCATTCTCCCACCCAGATGGAAATTGGTATTTTTTATATTTACAGTGATTGACTATTCGAACATAATAATTTATAAGTTTATATTTTTTAACTTAACAATTAAAATTAAGTTTAACATTTTTAAAACAAAAAGAAAAACATTCAATTAGATTTTACTTAAATATCTTTTTACATTAAAAAAGTTAAATTTCTAAAGTTAAAGATTTTACCAAACCAAACATTTCATTTTTTAGTTTTACTGATTGCATTGGACTTAATAGAGAACAAATCAAATACATTTTATAAAAATTAACATGGTATTGGTCAAAAATATATTTTGTTTTCAAAGAAAGATGAGTTTTGAGATCAGTGGCTTCCTGTAAAAATTGTGATTTGTTTTTTATCACCGAATCAAGATGATCGTGGATGTCCAGCAATTGGGTGATAATTTGTTGATTTGATTACCATCTCCTTGAAGTACATTGGTTGCATAAAAAAATGGTTTCAAAAAATTCTCTAGATCAAGAAGTTGATTCCAATCGAATCCGATTTTAATATTAAATTCTTCACAAGCAAGAACAATTTGAGATCTCATTTCAATAATTCTGCGACAAGCAAGATACAAAGAATTCCATCTAGTTGATGCAATTTTGACAAGTTCTCCATCAGAAATATTATTCAAAAATTGAGTTTTTTACATGACATTGTAATTTTTTAATCAATTCAGTGACATATTGTTTGATTTTGATAACTTATGATCTGTCCAAAACATGCTTCAATGAGGAATTCAAAACATGGGCAACACATGAGATTCTATTTGATTCGATATATTCACAATGAGTCAATTCATGTATTTGAATCATCACTTTCATTCTCTGATGAAATAATATCACTTTCTATGTCTGAAGTAGACTCTTTCTCTGCATCAACGTGCTATGAATCATTGTCAATATTATTGAAAATTTTTGTGGCCTTTGCAATTGATTTTGTCATCAAAAGACTATTTGAAAATGCCTTTACTATATTTGCACCTTCATCAGTTGTGATTCTTGAAATATTGGAGTAGTTAATATTCCATTAGACGAGGATTGTGGAAAAGCAAAACAGAATTTTCTCTGATGTATGGGGTTGAAGAATTTTTTTAAGGTCAAGAGCAATGTTTCTAATACAGGAACTATATGGAATTTGAATGTTAATACCAAGAAAAGTATCCGAATAGTTTTTCTCGGACTATATGTAGACTGCAATTGAGATTTTACCTGATTTAATTAATTACTTGACTTTTACCTTCATTTTTAGAAATTTGCTTTGAAGAAGCTGCTTCAGGTCACTGCGAGAAGGAATCGACTCTTCATATTTTTGATTGAGATGTATTAATAATTTTCGGAATGCCTTGGATTCAATAATGTTTTCACTAATTTGAGTGTGGAGGAAAAGTTCTGCGATGTTTGAACATTGGAAAGGTATTTTAAAACTGGTGGTTCAGAAATTTTCACAATTTTTGATTGCAGGTCCTCTTGAACATTGCTGTGGCAGCTTGACAAATGTCGTTTTAATGTTGTGACACTTCGACCTTTGTTAAAGTAGTTATAATGATCAATTTTCCATTCATATCTATCAAAGCAATCTCTTTCTGTTTCTGAAAAGTATTCCCAGAAAGGGGTATGTCCTTTCGGACCACGTTTCATTTTGAATAAAAATTTTTGATGCTATATTTAAACAAAAAAATGGAAAAAAATTACTTTCAATTATGTTTGAAATTGTAAAAGAAACTTAAAACAGATGAAAATAATTTTCTTTTTCTTTGTTTAATTTCGTTATTTTTTATTAATTTCTCTATATATTTTTTAAAAAATAGTACTTTTGTACTGTAAAATAGTACTCAGTTGTGACCCAGTACTTACGCAAAAAAATTCACAAACCGGGTCCGTACTAGGTCAGTCATTTTTACAAATTTTTGAACTGGGTAGTCGGTAAGTACTGGGTCACTGGGTACTGTGTACCAAGTATGATTTAAACACTGTTTTGCTTAAGAAAATTTTGCAGGAACACTTGTTCATTTATCTTGCTTAAACCAATAATTTCCAAATAAATTGGAAATATAAATACAGTTTAATTAAATGTAAATTATATTACTTTTGAAATTTTATTTGATTTTGTATTTTTTTTAAACTGTACTTTTTTTATTAAAACTCTTCACATATTTTTGTATTAATACATATTATGAGATTTATTTGTATTTTAAAATTTGTATTTGATTTTGTAAAAAACTTATTAAACTCTGTTTTAATGTTCCTAAAATCTTATCTTTAACTTCCTTCTCAAATCTATTTAATTTAAAATGTTAATTAATTTAATTCTCTTTTTTTAGTGCAGCGGAGTTTCCAAAAGTTGGTCGATGGTTCCCTTGCGAGTGTGATTCAAGGTACCATTGCAGGCAGTGCAAAACAACTCTGTTTTAATGTTCCTAAAATCTTATCTTTAACTTCCTTCTCAAATCTATTTAATTTAAAATGTTTAGTATTTTAAGTTTTAATGTAAACATTATTTTTTCCATTCTTTTTATTAGCTTACTTTCTATATAGGTATATATATATATATATATATATATATATATAT
>MQRK01146719.1:0-11894 GCA_001938485.1 Girardia tigrina | reverse complement strand
TTGCCCATAGGGTTAGATATAATTGAAAGAAGTGAAAAGGAGTCATTCTGTGGAAATCCAGATTATGTAGAGAATCAATTAGTGTGGGTAAAACCGGAAAACAGTACACCATGTACACATCAATGGGCCAATGGTGTTGTCGTGAAAAGAATAGATCAAAGGAAATATCTAGTAAATTGCAACGGATTTTGTGGTCCAAGACATATCGCAGACATTCGACCTAGACTGCCTGACTTGGTTGAAAATTCCAAGTCATATTATATGGATATGGAGGAAACTGCATCACTACCAGACAATCAAACACCAGAAGAACAATCATTGAACTGTAGGCCTAGTAGAGAAAGACGAAGACCGCCTTATCTAAATGATTACATTGTGGATTCAGATTCTTCTGTGGACGAATGTGGTGGGAGTGTTGATTAGATATTTTAATTATTTGAAATATTTAATATTTACTTTTTTGATAAATATTTTGTTTAAATATTATCAATTAAACATTGTTTTGAAAAATAAACTTTTCGCGTGTTACATAATAATTTTCTTTTACGGTGTGATTGTGAACAATTTTGTTTGAAGGAATCAAATTGAATATTTCACGAATTTAAATTACAGAGTAATTTGTATCGAATTATTGAGACATGATTCAAGTAATCGCAGTGATGGTTTTGTGGATCATGAATTTGATGAATTAACCAACGACTGTTCATCATTATTTGATTTTTTCCCTCCTGTTCCCTTTTCCCATATTTTGGTTGGGCATTCTTACGGAAAAGCGAATTTACACTATAAAAATGAAAATTTTTTCTCGTTTTTTGTTGCAATCGACATGCACCGTTGTCCGTTGTTTTGCTGTGTTAAAAATAATATTGATTCAAAAATGAATTTGTTTTCTTTGAAAGATCAAATAGAAAATCACTAGATTAGCTTGGACACCCAATGGAGTTTTTGATTTATTAGAGAAACATCTGGATAGGTTATTCGTTATAAAAGTTACCCGCAAGTTAAAACCGAGGGAACCCTTTTAATTACACTTTTTCTCAAGTCATATACGCCTTCAGAAAACGGTAATGTTCAAATTATTTTCTTTATTACATTAGTAAGATCATTATTTATTATTTGATTTCAATTGAATTAAATCAATTGTATTTTTTATCTCCGTACATACCCAATCGAGTAAATTAGCTTGATTCTTGATCACATTAAAAAATGCAAAAATAAGGTTAACTATGAGTCTGAATTTTCAGTCTTGAAGAAATTTTTTGACATATCATGAGATGATAGTAACGAAGTCATTAGTAATAAAGCATTTAAAGCCTTGTAAAAATATCGAAAGGGATTTGTCCAATTATATTAAAGTATTTTTCAATTGATAAATTACACAATGGTCAATGTGTCATATAAATTACTTGTTTTCTGAATTAACCTCATGACCTACGATGCCGTAATGACAAAACACGTATCATTCTCAAATAAAAAAATTAAATTGGCGTCTTTTCTTTTATATGTATACGATTAGATAATATTTTAAATTAATTTATTAGAAAAAAATATAAAATTTCTATTAAATGTTAATTTTTACATAAACTATTTAACGATTAAAAATATAATTTTTATTAATCATAAAGTGACAAAAAAAAAGATTTCTGATTTAGAGAGGACAAGAAGATTATGTCTATTTGGAGCAATTATGGACCACAAAATATACATTATCTAATAGTTAAATGTCTTTGGTCGTTGCTGAATAACGGAAGAAGTCAAAATCTGGTGATTGAAAATACTTTTGAAAAAAATTTTATTTTTGAGAATTGCTTCTTATTCTATTTTTTCATTTATTTGAGTTGATCAAAAAATGCTTCTCTTTTAGACATTTTATTAAAAAAATGAGTTCCTTCTTTTAAAAAAGTTGATCATTGGAGTCATTTATTGGTACTTTTTATTATATTAAATTTATTATTTTGCTAACATAAAATATTGTACTTGTATATATATATATATATATATTGTAAGTACTAATCAAAAAATATAAATTTAAAAAGCGAAGACGAATAAATAATCATAGTTATGAGGAGTTAGTTGATTTTTATTTCACTGATCAAAATTTAAATAGTTTTAAAAATTATTTGGACTTGAAATCAAATTGAAATTTTTTTAAAAATTAATTAGAATGATAATTAAATATTTTAAATTTGAATTTGAATATATTCTTTATAAATTCATTTGATTTAAAATATTATTTTAGTAGAAAAATGAGTTGACCAAAGCAGATAATAGATTAAACAGTATTTTTAAAAATAATAATTTTATTAATATTTCTAAAAATTTATTTTTCAAATTTTAAATTAAATTAAGGATATTATTAAAAATAAATAATTAAAATATAAATAAATTGAATATTAAATATAACGTATTTTCAAAAATTTCAAAAATAGTAAAAATATCATAGAATGTTTTTAAAAAACGCAAAATTAAAATTAGCATATAATATTTCATTTGAAAAACAATTTAAAAGGATTAAAACAAGTTTTAAAATTAAATATTTTCATTAAAAATTTAATATACGTAAAATTATAATTTTACTATATATTTCTATTAAAAATTTTAAAATTAAAAAATTAAATATTTTTTTGATTTGATTGCAATTTAAATAAATCAAAAATTATTGAGGAATAGAGATTGGTGGATTAATTATTAAGAAAACAGTTAAATAGTTTAAAATGGAAATTTTGTTTAAAAATTGTTTATAATAAATGTATAAATTGAGAACAAATTATTTCTGAAATTGATGTTACGAACACTTTTCACAATAGTCAAGAATTTATGAAGGTAGATTATATTTTACTTCATTTAGTAAATCCAGAAAAAAACATTTTTTTATGTATTTCTATACAATGATTTGAATAAAAAAATCTGTAACTTAAATTAATTATTAAATTATTCAATAAGTTCTTCATCCATATGGAATGACCATACTTAGATGGTACAACATATGGAATGTATGCTAGCTGAGGCAAAATTCGATATCATCAAACTCCTCAATATTTTTCAGTTCTTTTTACAGTGTGTTGTTTGGCATTGTATTGTTGAAACAAAAAGCGCTTTTTTGGAACATAGATGGGATACTTCTCAACTAAGTTTTCTAGAATGTAGTTTTATTGCTGGAAATTTAGTATAACATTGATAACACTATCATTCGAAATAATATCAAAGAGCCGAACCCTCTTAAAGTTCCATAAAAGAAAAATCATGACTTTCATGGTAAATCGATCATGACTCCGAAATTTTAGTGTTGACCTAGGGGAACCCATTGTTTGCTTAAATTTTAATTGACCAGATAAACTCCTTTCTAATTATGAGTCACCCTGAATTTTATGAATTGGTCATTTTAAATAGTTCTGAGAAAATTTAAATTCTTTTTCAAACTTAAACTTGATATGTCTTCTTGTAAGCAAAAAAAAGTGAGTTTTGTTGTTTGTATGCTGTTTAGAATGGTGACTCTCCTACTCAGATTGGATTGATATGTTATTGATTAATTATTTAAATCTAATGAAATTAATTTTACGAGATTAATTTTTAAATATTAATTAATTAAAAGATTTATAATTATAAATTTTAATAATATTTTCGTAAACAAGTTTAATTTATTGAATTTAATATATTTTAAACAACTAATATTTATTTTAAAAATTACTTAATGCATTTTTATCCTATAAAATTTTGAGAAATTAAAAGTTAATATTAATCTTGTCCCATTAATTAATTTTTAGATTTGAATACAGATACAAAAAACATATTAATCAAGAATGACGATTCCCGCAGAAATTGCTAGTAAAAATGTTTGTGTTGTTAATAAATGTTTACATTCACATTGTGATGTTGCTAATAAGAAGTTCGTTGAAGATGACAATAAATATTCAATTTATCAACTTTAGTGGCCAATTTTTGGTACCAAATCACAAATACTTGATGAATTTTGTATCTAAAGCAGCATGCAAGTCTTCATGGCTTAATTTTGATGGTCAACTAGAATGAAACTCATTCTTAAGACTCATGTTACTAAATTCAAATCGTTTGTACCACTTTGACTCAATGATGTATCTAACAGTTTCTTTGAATCAAAATGGGGAATTCGAATTTATCGATTGTCGTTTGATTGATCATAATCATCTTCCTAAAATTGTGAGAAAGTACTATATAAAGTATATACGGAACTATGAAGGATTAAAAGAGAGTTAACAAAAGTTGAATTTTCCGCAAGTGTTAATAACTTTCAGGACAATGTAATATATATTCATTTTATATCTATATAATTACATAGGCTATTTTCCCAGTATTAATGGCTGTTGATATTTTCACTATTTCAATAATTTGGAAAAAAATAAAAATTTGGTTGAAAAATTATTAAAGCAAGTTGACCACTTCGTTGCCCAAAGCGTTCCTACAATTTTGTGTACATTAACATTCTAGTGCTTCGAAGTTACAATATCCTCCTTGCCCTTTTCATGTCTGTTTAATTTTCCCTGAGGACAGAAATATATGGGAAATTATTTCCATTATTATCAAATTTTTATTCGGTAAATTCGAATGTAAAAGTGTATTAGTTGGATTTATTAAATTTTACTTTTTACATTTTACATTTATTGAAAAGAAATATTTTCTTTCTTGATTGATATTACATCCTTTATGTGTCATTATCTCAAGTTCAGCTATTCTCCATAATTTGACATATACCATTCTTTTACAGTTTTTTGAAAGCTTTTTGTTTTTCAATGAATGATCCACCGGAAGATGTTTTGCTGAGAGTGAAAGATGTTGATTTTGATGAATTTATAAATTTAATAGGAACTTAACCTTATCCTAATTCAAATCTGCCTCAATTTTTAACAACTGCTTCATAGAGTACTCAAAATTATAATAGTAGTTTGATATTTATAATTTTAAAATAATAGTCACGACCTAAGATTGTTGGAATTTTGGTCTACTTCCCTGTTTATACCACTTTTGTAAATAAATGTTGTTTCAGTTTTTCATCTGAAATATTTATTTTACGAAATACCATTAAAAGATATTTTTAAAACATTATTTAAATAATGAAATATATATTATAATATTATTATATTATAATAATATATATTATAATATTATTATATTATAATAATAACAATATTCAGAAAAACATTAATTTCAAGATATTCGAGATATTTTGGAATTTGATTTCTTGTGCTTCTTACTTGATATCTGTTTTCCTTCACTATAGTTTTTCCGACGGAGCTGGATATAACAATTGATGTCCGATCACAAAGAATACTTAATCTTCCTTTATATCTTTTAACTTAATTGTAGTTTCTTTTCAGGAGCTTATGAGATACTTTGTCCAATAATTCATACGTCAAATCATCATTTATCTTCTTTATAGTAAACGGTTTAATGTATTTTGTTTTCCCTAATCTTTTCTCCCCGTTTCTTTTATTAACACTTTGTCTCCAACTCTGAGCTTGGTATACCACCTACTTCTGTTAAAAAGATTATCTGAATTCTTCAAATTATTTTTTATATTATCTGAGACTAATTTATTCAGCTTTTGTGGTGTGTTCTTTAACCACAATACATATTCACTTTCTGTTCTTCTGCCCTCGTTTTTTCCATTAAAATTTATTAATGACGGTTTTCTTCCGTACACTATTTCAAAGGAGCTATACCTCGTGGATTTCTGCGTTGCACATCGCAAACTGTATTTTAAAATCGTAAGAACTTCTGTCCAATCTCGTGTGTTACGAGAATACATAGACACATTTATCATTTCTTTAGCTGAGCGAAAAATTCGTTCAATTTTGAGTCTGATTAATATTCATCGAAAAACAGAAGGTTCAGAATAGAAGGTTCATCGAAAAACAGAATTCAGCAGAAACTAAATCAGAACCCTTAGCTAAATGTATGCACTCTGGTTTCCCATACTTTGATATCCATTGATCCCATAATAATTTTATTATAGATTTTTAATCTATTGTTCTAAGAGGGATTAATGCCACATATTTGGAGAAGTAGTTGATTATTCCTAAAATATAGCAAGATTCTTCTTTAGAAGTTTCGAAATGTCCGCATATATCTATTCCAATCACTTCAAATGGTCTGTTTGCTTCTATATGGGTAATTGGTGCTCTTTCACGACCGCTTTTACATTTTAATCTAGCACACGCTTTACACTGAGTAACAAAATCTTTTATATCGTGATCCATACTTGGCCAGTAGAATTCATTTTTTAATGCAACTGTAGTTTTCTCCATACCTATATGTCCCAGACTTTCGTGCATTTTCGAATAAATAATATATCTACCAGACTTTGGAATAACTAGTCTGTAAATGTCATTCTCTAGTAAATAAAGTAAGTATCCTTGTAGTCTTAGATCTGATAAACGTGCGTATAGTTGTTTAAAACATTTATCTTCTTTGATTTCCGTAGGTACTTCGATTATAGTTATACTTTTTTGTAATCATTTTAATTATCCATACAATTACAACATATTTAAATTGATTGTCATCATTTATAAATAATTTACATATAGCTTCTTCATTTCTTGAATCGCTTGATTTGCCTGACTATACCCACCTCTTCTAACTCCTTTACTTTAGTATTTACAGGTTCTTGTAAGCCTATTGGAATCCTTCGAGGTTTGAATGCAATTGGTTTTGCTTCTCCTGTTTTTATGGAATGTTCGATAATGTTTTTGACACCAACGTTTAGCGTATATTGACTAAAAATTTCCATATTCTGCCGAATTATCTCCATGGTGGCATTTTTAACCTTTTCGGTAAGTTATCCATATTTTGTCTAATAATTGAACGTACATCAGTTAATTTGGATACTTCTCTTTCTTTTGATACTTGCGATAAACTAAAAATGCTTTTCTCGGTACATTTTATCATTTCGTCTTTCCATTCTTCAACATGCCGTAAAACAGATCCAGCATGTAACATTTTGATACCTATATCCGGCATATATATTTGAACCCATATAAATCATTCATGTGCAGTAACTAAGGAATTACAAATTAATAAATCTTTCTCTGTCATTTTCAGTTTATCCCTAATAAATAATAAATCATCGGATATAATTAATTTCTGCATATTTTCATCTAACATAGCACCTTTCACAAAGAATTCTCGAGATCCGGATAATTTTACATTATTACATAAAATCACGCGCTTAATTTAAAACTTCTGAGCTCTTTTTGTCCCTTCATCCGCATCCGAACCCTTAAGTACGGTAGGGATTAGTTTAAAGTCGTCGCAGCTTTGGTGGCTGAAACGAACGGAACAATAACGTTTTGAATTTCGACAAAATCAATCTCTGGCCTGACGCTTACACCATATTTTTTCATGCTTCTCAATCCGATAAAAATATCTGGTGATATATTTGGCATGATATCAAAAACATGTTTCGTTGCTATTGGACAAACATTTACCGAAAGTTTAATTTTTCCTTTGCAATTACTGTTTGACCGTTGGCACACCTGACTTTCGTTTCTGATGGGTATATCTTTATACCAGATTCTTCCGTTAAACGTTTTACAAGACTGTCGCTTATCATCCAGTGTCGAACATAACATTTACTTTTCTGTTATCAATAGTACAATGAACAATGGGTTTGTTCATTGTTGATGATTTTTTCATCAGTACATCTTTGTATAATTTATCTAAGGCTTTTAAGGTTTTTTGGTCGTGCCATTGGTGTAATCCACATACTGGTTGATAAAATCCCGTTTTTTAACGCCGATTGATCGAAGAGACTGATAAACTCTTTCACGTTGTTTATGTGGTCGGTTATTGATCTCTCCTTGCAATGATGTCTCTCGAAGATGAAAAGCTTTTCTTCTTTCTTCTTAAACATCAGTTCTTCCAAACACTTCTGAGCTGTAACGTTTGCTCATGACACCATGTTGTATATATCTAATAATGATAAAATCAATAAAAGTTGAACAAGGTTAATATTTATTACATAATATATTATTTAAACAAATTTAAATTGTTTTTACATATTTTTAGTTTTTTTTTAATTTTTTAAAATATATTATCATAAATGATAGTATAACAATCATACTACTTTTATTATAAAAAACTCCGTTCATTGGAAAATGTTTTTCGAGAGATTGTTTCACATATGCATTATTTTTTCATTATCCATCTAATGAAACAAACTAAGTAAAAAGTTATTAAAAAGTTATGTGGAGGATTTATTTCTAAACATATCACTAATCTTTTGATATTGTTACAATATTATTGTAAATAAGTTTTAAGTTAATCATATTTTGAATCCTATTCTTCAAAACTAATTAGATCTTTAAAATCTTCTGAATAAAGAACTAATAAAATAGATATCGATCCAAGAGAGTTTTAATTGACATTAGAAAATATTGTATGATTGAAAAAAATTTACGAAAACATTGTTTAAGCTGCAAATTATTTTAAAAAAAATTTATGATTAAAATTCAAACACTAATTTATGTTTATTATGACTTTATATTTTGTATTTCTTTTTACAAGCTTTTTTTACTTTTCATTTGTTTGTTTGTCCGGGTGCATCAAATCTTGCGATCGAAAATTCATCCACTTCCCGTTCACCTAGCGACATGAAACTTTCAGGACTGATGTATTCTAGGTGACAATACACTTTTTCACTGTCACTGCTCATCTACCGCCTTTAGTTTGGCCGCAAAAAGTAATTAAAATGTCGTTCTCATGTTTTCCTTAGTAGTAAGCTTTGAAATTTGCTACATCTAAATGTAAATAGAAAGCGGGTTTTTACCTAGTAGGCTTTGATAATTCAGTCAAAAAAATGTGGGAAGTGGGTGAAATAGATACAGAACCGCAAATACATGACAAATTATAAAAGCTTGTACACCAAAAAGTTTTTTTGTATGATATTATTTATAATCAAAATTAAATTATATTTTAAATAGTTTGAAAATGTCGAAAATTTTAAAAATCTTTTGTTGTCTTTATAATCTTTATATTATTTTAGAAGGAAAATACTTATTTGTTAAATAAATAATAATCGTACAAAACATACTTGAATATGCTTTCTGTCAAAAACATATCCTACTTTTATGAAATATTAATGAATCAAACAAATTATCTTTCAGGATAAGTAATATATATTTTTATTTTTTAAAATGATATATTTTATATTTATTGTTCTATCAGGTGTTCTTCTATGTCATTTATGCGGTTCTTTTTATATTTGAAATTTTTTATATAAAATTTAATTTAATCTTCAATAACAGATTTATTTTGAATTTGTACTTTAATTTTTATGAAGTTTGTTGTTTTTGAAATATCTTAAGGAAAATCATAAAGCGGTAACTCTGCACAAGTTGTAAAAATCAATAAAATAAATATTATTCATTTTGTAAATTAATAATTATAAAACAATAATGAAAACAGAATCTCATGCGGTATAAAACTCGAATCATCAGTATTAAAATCGTCCACAGATTGATGTGGATTTCATAAATGTTTTAATGGTTGAAATTTTCAAAGCTTAGATGACTTGAAAAGTCATTTAACTCCCCTTCATCATTATAGCTATCATCGAATCTTTAAATTCCTCCTCAGAAAGACCATATCAAAAACTTGGTAACTTTTAGTTTCTTTAGAAATAGGTAAATAGATGTGGTTGAACAGACAGATTTTGAGTGAATTACTCGAACAATCTCAGTGGCGAATGTGATCAACATAGATATTGTAACTTAATCAAATGTAGGACAAAAAATGTTCTTTCATCACTGATGGTCGAAGATCACTTTAGAAAACATCAATTCAGAAAGACACGCCAAAATTACAATTTGAGAGGCAAAAGAACCGTTCTCTAAAAATGGTGCGAGGCGATTTGATCGAAGAAACAAAAATGATTTTGCGAAGGATTTGTTATGGCAAGAAAACTTGATTGAGGAATCGTGATATCAGATTAATTATTCTTTCATCGCAAAATCAGAGATCGACACAGAACCTGCGGATGACCTTTTGTAAAGCATGAAACCAATTTCCTGGTGTAAAGGGCTACCAGTAATGTATTAAGAATATCCTTGCTAATTTCGACAGGTATTGTGAACTCCGGTTATAGATCTTCTTTCATTTTTTTTGATTTCTTCAAGCTTTACCATTATCTTTCTCTGAGGATTCAAAGAATATGATACTTTTAAAGGTTGATTACAGGGGTTCTTCAAGCCTTTTATTTGTTGAAACAGTAAGTGAAAAATTTGTTTTTAGTATTTGTTTTGATTTTCTTCAGAACATTTTGTTCAAATTTTTCTTTTATAAATGAAATAACTCCAATAATGGATCATTTTTGATATCCTTAATTATTCTGTTGTCTACTTTTTGTAGTTAGTTTTTCTAAATAATTTTTTTGCCAAGCTTTTCTATCATTGATTTGATGAAATCGTAAGACAAAAAGTCACTTTGGGAGTGTATTCAATTCATAGTTTTTTATAAAAAGAAGAAAGTTTATATTACTTGTACAATTTAATTTTATCAATTTAAGTGAATCAACATTTTTCTTTTTATAACTTTGGAGTGGAGCTACAAAATATAAAAAACTCGGATGTTGAAATGAATATCTATCATACAACGACAATTTACTAACTCGTACAGTAACTGATTTCAATTATATATAAATAATGTCAGGAACAAAGGATAGTAATATACTTGTTGGATCTTCTTTAAATCAATTTTTTACTCGGAATACAGCTATTCAGTTTTTTATATAAACTATTTTCTATTCTTTCTTCTTTAGAAAAAATATGACATAAATGGTTTTCGTTATTCAGGACCTTATATGATGACGATTAATGTTTCGTTATTCTCTTTTGTATAAAATAGCTTAAATGATCTTCTTTAATCAAAATTCAAAAAATAAGGCAATAAATTCGCTTGGCAATATTTGGTTTTTTATTCACTTCTATTGAGAAGACAATTTTATTAATTAATTTTCAAAATTTTAATTTCTGCCGTCTATGGCAATATTAATTTTAAAATTGATTTTTAATTTTAAATTTTTATTATAATTATTATTATAATTATAATACATTTTCTTGCCAATAATAAAGGGGACAGCGAACTTTCTAGCGTCAAAAAGTCGAAATCCTTGAAGACCTTCTCATAATAACCCTTGTTAAACTCTTCTCTTTTTCATTCTTTGACCATAAAAAAATATTGTTCAAAAATAATAAAAAATAACACATTACACATTTCAAACGAACACAAGTTAAACACACGATCGAACATTCGAAAATAAAATGGGTTATACAGTTTTCTATCATTGAATTGATGAAATCGTAAGACAAAAAATCACTTTGGGAGTGTATTCAATTCATAGTTTTTTTACCTTTTAGATATTTATCATCAAAAGACAAGTATTTAAAAATAACACTAATCTGTAATTATACATAGTTACCAGCCATATTAATAACAACGTGATATAAAGGAATCAATCATTGAATATGCTCTTCAATATGCACGGCAAAGGAGCTGCAATACCATCATTCTTTGTGAGTAAATCTTAAAATAGGTGATTTTAGTAAATTGAATGTCCCTCATGATGAAAATCGGGAGAGCAACACCTGCAAAACTAAACTGATGCTTTGTTTCTTCCACTTTGTCAATGTGCTTTCAACAAAGGTCATGTAACGATTTGAATCAATCGTTCCATTTATGTATAAATGGCGAAGATTTTAACATCATTTAATGCTAGAAGCAGTAGATTTTTCAATTTGCAAGTGATTGCCTTTAAACTTAAGAACGAGGTTCTTTTCAGCCAACAAACGTTTGTTTTCCTATTTCAAGAACTATGTTACTGAATTTAATACTAAATTAGGTAGGATTGCTCTATTTCCTAACAC
>MQRK01146678.1:0-10342 GCA_001938485.1 Girardia tigrina | reverse complement strand
GTTGGATAATTGAATGTTATTTTAATATTCAATTATTGTTGTTGTTTTAATATTTGATTATTTGTGTTAGAATTTAAATATATTTATTCTTGATGGATTTCGATTGTGTTCTTACTGGCTACCATAGTCACTCAAACCTCGAAACCAAACCGGTGATTTGCGCAGTGAGTATATCGAAGAGAGAAGAAAATTATTTTTAAAATTAGCACTTGCGGCTCAAGAAGCAGTGGCACCGAGGTATCATTTTTTTATGGTAAATTTGATAACGCAGGGAAATGGCTGGACGAAATAAAGCAGTTTGCGTTATTTAACCAAATGGAAATATCATTTGCCTTTGACACGCTTCTACGAGGTGACTGCCGTCTGTAATGGAACGAATTTAATGCAAATCGGAAAGATTTGTCGAACGAAGAAGTGTCCAGATGATTTCTAGCAACATTTACCAGACCAAGGAGTGTCGTGGACCAAGTCAAGGAGCTGAGCAACGTTTCTCAACGACACAACGAACGATATCAATGTTTCGAGTTACGGGTAAGATCATTAGTTACCGAAATTTTGAAAACGCCAGAAGCAATTGATGAAATTATTAAATCATTTGTAGTACATGGCACACATAATGATAAGCTACGAGAAGCATTTATTTTAGAACCGGATATGCCATCAGAAAAGCATCTTATGTCACGATCCTCGAGTGAAAACATTTTTGCAAGCTCAAGAGCCCCAAGTGGTTATTAAGGGTCAACCACAACCCAGTGTCATTTTATAGATATGTTTATAGATTTGTCTGCAGACGGGTCGGACGCCTCTTCTTACTCGACATTTGACTAGCAGTGCCGAGCTCGAAGGGCCTGAGGGTTCAAGTAAAGACAGGACGGGCTGTGAACCCCTCGCCAAACTCAGTATCATTCGAGGATGATTTAGTGTTGTAGAAGTGTATGTGTTCCTCCAATGCAGGCGTCACTCCTGTCTGTAGATGTTGTGTCGATCGTCGATACTCGCGGCATTATTGTGTATACAATCATGAAGGGTTACTATCATTTATTATCATCGGGTACTACATGTTCGTCATTTATATTACATCATTTAAACCTTCTAAACTCATGATGCTTAAAACTTTTATCGTTTAATCTTCCATCGTCATCAAGATTGTTTTTTAACAAAATTTCTATCATTTATTATTTATCGTTTAAATTATTAGTATTACTAGAAACACGACATCTAACGCTCACCCTCAGTATTTTTAGTAAAACCAGGATTCTTTAATTTAGATTTCGCTAAATTTCATTAAATTCCATTAAATTTCAATTTTCCTTATTAGGTCTAGATTTATTCGACACTTATTCCACAATGTTTGACTCAGTTAAAGATGTATAATATTTATTTGACTTAATTAGAAAAGTTCAATAACCTCATGTCGGATAATCTTCAACATTATTCACATTTATTTTTAAAAGAAAACTTTATTTAAAATAATACACTTATTTATTTCTGAAATTTCTAATTTAAAACATTATTCGAGTTTATTTACAAAATAATTATTTGAGAAAAGTTTTTTATCTTAGAAATCGTCAAACATTATTTAAATAAGAAAAACTCTGCTTTTAGAAAATTCTTTATCATAAACTTTCTAGGAAAATCTTATTGACGAAAGAAAATTCAAAGAGATAAAATTGTAAAGAAAATTGCGGGAAAAAATCGTACGAAAATTTTATGTGTTTAAATGTTCTATTTCCAAAGTCGCGACTGGTTTCGGACTCGCGTCGCGGATTCGAATTACTAAATCTTCGGATTATAAAGTCCATCTTAATTTCCTCTCAGAACGGAGGCGGTGACGACGGCTGGGACAACGACCCAAGTAACCCTAATTTAAAACGAAATCGGTGTTCAAGTAATTATTATGGTTAATTATTAGTATTATGGTTATTATGGTTATTTATTAGTATTATGATTAATTATCATTAAGTAAGAAAAGTATTTTTATCGAACACATTTATTCGGAGAATTAAAATCAGGAATAAAACAACAAAATCAAATTACAATATGATCGGTGTCCGGAGGTCCGTTAGATGGCTCGTCAAGCGGTTAGTTGCCGGTGGTCTCTTGTCAGTCGACGCGGTAATCAGTGGAAGCACCTGTCGGTGAGCTTGAACTGGAATCTGGGGTTTACTCTCTCGATGCCGTAAATTTGTCAGTTGATTTTCTGCTCGATGATGCCGCCAGTCTTCACTGATAAGTGGTCGTTCCTTTCGTCTGTGGGATGATCGTAGATCAACTATTCTAGTCTTTGCTCGAAATTTCTTCGGTTAAGTGATGTTTCAACGTAACACGTCAGTGTAAATTTTGTAACAATGTTTTTGTTTCAAAAATGTGCGACTTAATTGTAAAATGACTCTCATTTTATACCGTAGATGGATTATTCTGTTGTCTCTTCTGGGCCAATTACCTTCTGCCAGCAAGAAGTCTGAGAAATTCTACGATGCTGGTTGGTCGGACACTTTCGTTCTTTCAATTACACTTTTCGTTCTTTGGCGTGTAATTGTGCGTGTGTCTCCAAAAATTTTTTGTAAGTTTTAATTTATTATAGACTTTCATGATTATGTGTTGATGCATACTTTAATATTTTCAGAACACACGCGCGGATTATTCACCGATGATTTATGGTGATTCATAGTCATCTGGTGATCTCGGGTTCTACGGTTGAGTCATGGTAAGTTTTAATTAATTTTCTTTATTTTTTAATTAATTTTTGAATCTTTCAGGGGTTATATCTTGGCTCGAGAAAGTCCTATGGTTTTGCGGGGTTCGCTCCCGGATTGTGCTCGGAGAAATCTATTCGGAGAGGGTCGGGTGACTCCTCAATCCTATTGGGTGACTCAGTAAAGCTTCTTATTGTTTTCCGTCTGGTTATTAATTAATTGTTAATTCTTTCAGGGCTGATAACTTCTTTCGGGAATCTTTCGTCGTCTCACGAGTTCCATCCAGGGACCCGTCTTGTGAGGGGCTACACGAGAAGGGTCACGACCCCTTAACTCTGTCGGATCGCTCGGTAACGGACTTTGTTATTTTTTAGATTTGTTTTAATTAATTTTTTCAGGGTTTATAACTCTTCTCTGGATGGTGTAGTCAGTCGATGGGTCACCTCTTCAAATTTGTCTTGTGATACCCAACATGTGGAAGGGGAATTATTCGATTTCCATTATCGGGTAGGCTTTTATTCAAATTTGTCTATTTTCTTTATGTACTACTTCCAGCCTCAATGCGGTGTTTCTTGTCAAATGCGGGATGATCGGAACAGCTTCGGGGTTCAAACCCATGTATTTGTAGTAATTCTTCAAATATATGTATTAACTCTACTGTGTTTCTTTATATTATTTGTGTTTGCTGCATGTTGTGCTTGGTGATCTGCGTATTTGTGTATGAAAATGGGTTTTCGACCGCAACACTTACAATGGTCAGTGTGCTGGAGCAATCGACTTCTAAATTTGTCGCAGCAGTTTTAGCAAATATGATGAGATATTCTGATGCTGTTAGAAAACCAAACATGGATAATTATCAAGCTCAAAAAATGGGATTTCACTAACCACAAGAAAGATAAAAAAAGAATTAATAATGAAAAAGGAAAATTCCAATCATCAGTCGATATTTGCAAACCAACAACGAAATTTTCCGAACGAATCAATAAGTCGATTGCCAAAAGATATTGTTATAGAGCTTAGGGAAGACAATAACCACGGCCTGATCCTTTACAACCTGGTCACTGTTTTTGTTGCGGAGAAGCGGGACACAGAAGAATTGACTGTCTTTTAAATGGAAGATGCCTAGTTTGTGGGACAGAAGGTCATAATTTTCGAGATTGTTATAAAATACACAAGTCCAATAGGAGAGAAGCCACGTCGCAACCAATTTTATGCATACGAGAAGAAGAAGATTTGATTGAAGAAATCACTGATTTTAATGATTCAGATAGCAACTCAGAAGTTCAATTTTGGAAGCAAGAAAAAATGGTCCGCAACCCACGATAGCTATCTCGTCCGTCGGGTGGCATTTCAGAGATAGAAAAAATACAGAGAAGAATAAGAAGATGTATCAGAAGACAGATGGTAGATTATGGAGCAGGGTTGTGTGCAATGGGACAGAGTTCAAGATGTTGTTGGATTCAGGAGCCTCCGTTTCAGTAATGGATGTATCATATTGGAATGAAATGGGTAGTCCACCGTTGAAGCCGTCAAGTGAGAAGTTGATGGGTGCCTTTTTGTCGGGCAGTTGAGCATGTTTAGGTAAAAGTAAAATCAACGTTCAATGGGGCAACAAATAGAATACAATAGAAGTATATGTTGTGAAAGGTTTAGTACCAGTCTTTATCGGGGGCATAAACATCATGAAGATGTTCAGAGTATATCTTAAAGAAGTATTCGTGATGGAAACACAAGAAGCAGCAGATAAATACTCTGTTGAGAGCGGACAAAGCTCTTAACATTTTTTGCTTCAAAGAATATCCACAACCTTATTCGACAATATGGAGATATATTCATGGCTTCCACTTTCGATATGGAACACACAACGGCTTTCAAACACCATATTGAAACAACTGGTTCACCAAAGGCCATAAATAAGAGAAGATTACCTCTACATTTGGAAACTGAAGTGAATATTTTGATAAAGCAGTTATTAGAACACCAAGTCATAAAGCCGTCAAAGTCCATGGAACTCTCAGCTGGTAGTAGTAAAGAAAAAGGATAATAATATTCGAATGTGCTTGGATTTCCGACTATTAAACGCGATTACAGAAAAATTCACATTTCCAGTGCCAGATATATACGTCTTGTTGGAAAAATTGAGTGGAGCAGTTATGTTCTATTCTATCGACTTGGGTAGTGCTTACTACCAAGTAGAATTGAAGAAGAGTCAAAATTGAAAACCGCTTTTAGTACTAAAATTGGACAATTTTGCTTCAATCGCTTACCTTTTGGATTGTGCACTGCTCCAGTAACTTTTCAAGGTTTAATGCATCAAATATTTCACAATATGCTGTATAAAGGAGTGATTATGTATTTGGATGATATTTTAGTGTACAGTTCTTCTAAGAAGGGTCATGATGTTCTGCTCGAGGAAGTCTTATTGCAAGTGCAGGTCTTAAAATCAATCCTCAGAAGTGCCGTTTGAAAGAGTCAGAAGTTAGATTTTTAGGACATGTAGTAAGTAGCAAAGGAATAGAAATATGAGAAGACAAAATCAAATCAATTAATGAAGTACCGGTTCCAAATATGTTACTCAATTGCGTTCTTTCTTGGGTCTTGCCAATTACTACCGGCGATTTATCAAAGATTTGCTAAAATATCAAAGCCTTTATATGCGACCAGTGCCGCTAAATAGAAATTTTACTGGTCACAGGAGTGGGCGGACAGTTTTGATGAACTTAAAAAGTGTCCGGTATTATGCTTTGCTAATATTAACCAAAAATAGTGCTAGTTACAAATGCCACCTTCTCTGCTATTTGAGGGGTATTAAGTCAAATTCAAGAAGATGGATCGAAACGGGTGATAGCTTACGGATTGAGAACCCTGAGTAAGCACGAAAAGGGCTACTGTCTTATCATAAAGGAATTGCTAGCATTAAGAGATTACATGCTGCATTTCAAGCATTATTTATATGGAAAAAAGTTCTTGGCTCGTACCGATCATAAAGCACTTTTATTTATGTCCAAGTAAACTACTCAGTTCTCAATTTCAGACATGGATTGAAGATCTGTCAGGTCTTCAATATGACTTGCAGTACAGAAAAGGATCAGAACATTTAAATCCAGAGGGGTCTCAAGATTATCAGAAGCATTGTACTCTCAATGTATGACGAAACATGTTGAAGCTAAAATAAGTAAGAGTAAAGTATTTAAACACTTGTAGCAGGATGGATTTCCACCATATCAAGGACATCCAAAGAGAAGATAAAAATATTCCAGAAATTATTACGTCATTAGAACTTAATGAATCCCTTTCTATAGATCAATCACAAGGTCCCTTATAGGAACACATTAATCACTTGATATTAGAAAATGAATTGCTGTGCTATCGGAATGGACATATAAAACGCGTGGTTGTCCCAGAAGCTGCTCAACAACGATTAATTCAGTACATTCATCAAGATTTATGTCACATAAGATATACGAAGTTGTATGAATTTCGCAGGATATCTATTTCTGGCCACAAATGCGGCAGACAATTGAGAAAGTTTCTAGAGAATGTGTTATTTGCGTAAAATGGAAGGTAATAACAACACCATCTAAGGAGATATTTTTACCTCGAGATGATAAAACATTGTTTGAAGAAGTTGTAATGGATATTGCGCATTTTTTACCTTCTAAAATGGGAAAGAAATATGTACTTATGATGGTTGATAGATTTAGCAAGGTCGCGTTGTATTGGTACCACTTCGAAATCAAAATGAAAACACGTTGATTGCAGCTATTAGTAATAGATGGATTTATCGATTCGGGAAACCAAGATCATTTTTATCAGACAGGGGAAAAACATTTGAAGGCAACAAGTTGCGGTAGATGTGTAAAACCTTCAATATAACGCAAGCATTTTCTTCTCCGTACCAACATCAATCCAGTGGATTAGCAGAGCGCATGATTTGTTCATTACGTGATATGGTAGTTACTTCTAGTGCATCTCAAAATGATTCTCCCGATTGGGAAGAAGTACTTCCGAAAATTGAATTTCTTCTGAATACAACTGGGCAAAGCTCTATCGAATGTACTCCATTTGAGGTTTTATTTAAACAGAAGCTGCATTTACATGGCACTTTCAATAGATTACTCCATACATAATCAAATCTGATGACAGTTGAACATATTTTCAAGTCTCCCTATCGTTTACAGATGTAAGATGATGAAAAACGAGGACAACGGATTTTTCAGGTGAGGGAGGAAGTGTTAGTAAAGGTGGAACCTCACAAATTGAGAAAAGAAGGATTCAGATATGAAGGGCCACATAAAATTGTAAAATTCCTCACTCCTCATCAAGTGGTTCTGAAGTATTCCAGATTCTTGAAACCGCGCCGCATTGAATGGTTGAAAAAGTATACAAGACTTTCAAATTAAAAAGATGGAATTTAAATATATTTATTCTTGATGGATTTCGATTGTGTTCTTACTATAAAAAAATCTGATCAAAAAGAAAACGAAAGAAAAGTTCCTCGACGGAAAATTGTTTAAATAATTGTTATTTGTGTTATAAATAAAATTTGGTGTTAATGAATTATAATCTTGATCAAGACCCAACATCATGTATTTTTAGAGGCAATATTTTGTTGATCATATGCATTCGTTGTTTAATTTTGAGGACGTTACGTGTTGTGTTACTTCTGTGGTGTTTTTTTGTGTGGATTTTTGTTTTTATTTTGATTAACAGTTTATTTTAGTCGGGGTATTTTTTGAAATAAGAATCTATGGATTAATTTGTTTAATTATAAAAATTATATTAAAAAATTCAATCGATATCAAAATAAAAGGTTGGTAAAGAAAATATATCGATAAATTTGATGTTGCTATAATGTACACATAATAGGCATTAGGCTCCGAATCCTAAAAGATTATTGTATGATCTTCAGGCTGGAAAAAGGAATCAGAGATTGATATGTCAGTCTATTCATCAATACAGTAAGGCTAACAACAAGTATATGGAAAATTATATCCATCGAAGGCATCCTCGTATATTACTTACTTGAATGCCAATTATTTATATGGATGGACAATGAGTGCTCCATTGCCTTATTACAATTTCAAATTGGGGGATCAACCAGAAGACTTCCCAATAGAACAACTGGACCATAATGGATATGTAAGCTATATATTGGAAGTGGATGTTTAATATCCCAACTCCATCCATACAAAACATGAGCATCTGCCTTTCCATCTAATGGAAAACATAAGAAGCTGCTATTTTATTAGGAAAATCGACAGAGATATGTACTCCAAAACATCAATCTTCAGCATACTATAAGGAATGGTCATATAGTGCCAAAAATCCAACGGACTCTCCAGATTAGCGAATCAAAACGGTTTCAACCATTTATTGACTTAAACAGTAATCTGAGAAGCAATGCAAAAAGGATCAGGTTAATAACATTATTTTTGGTAAAATAATGGAGAATATCCGCAACAGAATCAACATCGAACTTGCATGTGATTGGAAGTGGGCAAGAAAGCTCATTGTAAAATCAAACTTCCACAGCATCATCATATACAGTAGCGTTCAAAAGTCTGTGGAAAGTAAAAAAAATAACAATTTTCCCAATTAAGCAATGAGTTTATAAGGTGGTACGCTTAAATTTTGACCAGATATGTAATTTTTTAGCTTTTACGCTAAATAAATCTTTTTGAATTTTGTTAATATTTTTTATGATGAACATTCAATTTTCAAATTTTAACCCGTTCAAAAGTCTGTGGACAATGTATAAAATTCATTATTTAAATAAAGTAAATGCTAATTAAATTTAAGTATTAATTTAAATATTAATTTAAGTATTAATTTTAAGTATTAAACAAATCATTTGATATTTAGGATTACCTTAGTCCGGGAAATGTCAGAAGATATCAAGAAATTGATTGTTGGTGCTTATCTTATAGGGAAAAATCTTGTAGATAAATTTCATAGCTTTATAATGTTAGCAAGTCTGCAGTTGGTAGTCTTGTCAAGAGATACAATCAGTGTCATACCATAGACAATATCAAAGTAACATCACAAAAAGATGATAAAATTCTTACAAGATTTTCGAAATCGGACCCTCGAAAGAATCAGTGGTGGATTTAGCTATAGGACTGGGGTGCAAGCCGCCCCCCACGCCCCTGTTGGATTCTAAATGGTGACCCCAAGATGACTTTTATAAATTTGTAGTTTTGTGTACAAGAATTAGCTGCATTATGATTAAGTTTCATTCTTAACACTGACACAAGGTCTGTGATGCAGAAGAACTAACTAACTAAACTCCATCACTATCTTGCGAATTACAACTGTAAGAGGTTCTGCTTTTCTTAGTTGAAAAACAGATGGCTCCAGGACTCCCCAATTTGGCAATTCTCGATAAAATATACTTGACCCTTCCTCTTACATCTGTAACTGCTGTAAGAAGTTTCAGTAGACTGAAAATAATCAAGAGTTACTTGAGGTCAACAGTGACAAATGAACGACTTCTGGATTGGCACTAATTTCAAAATGGCGGAAAAGATTGACTTTGAATCAACAATAAATCGTTTGGCTTCAATGAAATCACGAAGACAGCAATTTAAATAGTAAATAAACTAGCGAGTCAGATTTTACTTTAAAAAATATAGTATTGGAATAGTTATACATTCATATTACACTGTTTATATTGCATGTATGTAATCGATAAATTAGATTAAAATTTAATTACTAAATCTACTACTAACAATACACGTCTTTCACGCAAGATTTTACGACCGGAGAAAACCCAAATATTATTAAAAGTCGGTAATAATGATGGGTCAACAAAACTTCAATATTTTTAATAGTTATTTATTTTTTGGTGCTGCCTACCGCTGGAACAAGATAGCGGGAGCGTACAAATCGTGTATATTATAGTATTTAGTCAATATTAAAATTAGTAGGGTTAGTACTACCTTTATCCTTTTTGGCGTCCCCTGAAAGTTTTCTCGCCCCCCCACGCACCAAAATCTATATCCACAACTGAAAAGAATGCTGTTGAATGGAATGAAATAATGAGAAAGGACTATAATGTTAAGTGTAGTGTTGATACTATGAAGCGCCGTCTTCGGAAAGCAAATTTATTTGCTCGTAGACCGGCAGAAAAACCTTTGATCTCGATAGAGAATCGAAACACCCGAGTCAAGTTTGCAAAGGAAAATTTTAACTGGACCTCCAAAGATTGGTCAAAGGTTATTTTTTCTGATGAATCGAAGTTTATGGTCTTCGAGAGGAATGGAATTAAGTATCTAAGACTATTGGTAAAAGACATGATCCAAAATTTCAGCTATCTACGGTAAAACATGGAGGTGGTAATGTATTGGTTTTGGGTGCCTTTAGTCGGGAGATGGTTGATTCAATACATCGCATAGATGGCATAATGGATCAATCTATGTACATGGATATCATCGGTACTAAAATGTTAACTTTTGAAAAAGATAAAATGCCACGAGGTTAGGTATTTCAAGGGAATAATGATGCAAAGCACGGTCAAAATAGTACAAGATTTTTTCAATGCCAATAAAATTCATGTTTTGAAGTGACCATAGCAAAGTCCATAGCATAAGAGAAAGAATTCAAAAGGGTACCAGGAAGATCAGGGACCTCAAACCGGTCCTGAG
>MQRK01146635.1:0-11634 GCA_001938485.1 Girardia tigrina | reverse complement strand
GAGTATATGAGAGGAATTGCACACAATCTCAACCTTAACGTGTGATTCATTTTGACAGTTTTATAACTTTATTTAAACAGTTTTACTCATATAAATTTATTTAAATCTTCGTATCTCTTGTATAAATTAAAACTCGATTTTATATTTGCTTGCTTAATAAACATTTCTATACTCGACTTTTTGATGGTCGCCTTTAAAACGGTCGCTTTTATGATTGCGCGCTTTTATCATTGCTCGCCTTTTTAATTGTCGCTTTTGTGAACGCGCCTTTTTGATGGTCGCCTTTTAAAAGTCGCCTTTTCGATAGGATACGATTAAGAACAGACCAAGAGTTGAAACTTCAAGAGACCTGTCTTTAGTCTCTACTTGGCTCAAAGAAGCCTGGGATGACATTCCGTCTCAGATGGTTGTCAATAGTTTCCTGAAGACTGGAATAAAACAGAAATCTCAAACAGAATAGATGGTACAGAAGAAACTGAAGAAGATGAAGATCAAGCTAAACCCAACTGGGATGCAGATGAAAGACAGACTCCGGAAGAGTTCCAGGAACGTTTTTGGTGACAGTGATGATGATGACGTTGATGGATTCTGATTGAAATATAGAATATGTAGTTTTTTGTGGAAAATAAAATTATTTCATAAAAAAACCTTTTTAACAAAATTCTGAAAACTTACGGGGGGCGGTTATACTTGGGTGTCAAAAAATACCAGTTTTTTTCGATTCAAAATTGAACGGAGCATTATACTAGGGTGATTACGATGATTGTTAGATTAATAAATCTTTGTGTTATGAATTCTATCGTTGATCGCAAACCCAGCAGTATTATTTAGTTTTCATTTTAATAAAATAGTATATAAATATTTTTGTTTGCATTATTTGAAAGATTTGCAAATTTTCTTCATTTACCTTATGAATATTTAATTATTTAAAAAATATTAATGCAATGTATTTGTAATTATATCGTATTGCATATTATATTAATATTAAAGACTTGTTAATACCACTTCCTTAAAGGATCTGGCTTTTTTATTCGTTTCTTTATGGTATTTTCTTATAAATTGCACAATATATCAAATTAGCTGTTTGTCATCCAATTATTTTCTCAAAGGAAAAGCTACATTCATCTTCCCAAAAGAAGATATTTGTTAAAAGTTTCCTCATAAAATTCAACAGCTGAAAGTTGACTTCTTAAACACTGTCTCGATTTGTATAAATAAATGATCAGAAATTATTTTTTTGAAATTACAAAATATTTTTAATTTATTTTTTATGATAAAAATACGAAAAAGAATGCCATTCATGAGAAATAATAATTCCTAACATGTAATGCAAAAGTATATTCAGTAACATTTTTGCAGATGTCAATAGTACTTTTCCTAAATATTTCGTATCTGTGAAACAAACACAATTGCTCTTGAAGAAATGAAATTTGCTCAGGGGGATCGAGGCAGATTTAGTGTGTCTCCAGTGTTGTTGTTGTAATTTCCTGTGCCTGTTTTCTGAGGATGCTGCCTCTGTCTGTGAGGATGCTGCCACTGTTGAATACCACTGCAGTCCATACGTACTAGCAGTACTCTTGTATTGAAATATTGACACAATCATAAACATATTTGATGGCAATTTTAATTAGAAAATATTTCATTTCATTAAAATCTATGATAGTTTTGATTGGGAAAGAGGATTAGATATTTAATTCCTAAAGGAAACTTATTTTTTTCATATAAAAACTATAAATGTGTCTCTACCTGCATTTGAGAAATGCTTCAATATATTTGGATTGTGAATTGCGCTATGTACAACTAATAAATTCCGTAATTAAGTGCAATTTTATGACGAAATTTTAGCACTTAAAATTGATTTTATTAAAGAAAGAGACATAAAAATATCGAAATATGCCACTTGGGAAAAAATAAAATTTAATGCTTTGAAAACAATATTACATGGATTTATAATTATTTTGTCTTTATTGATTAAACTGTGTTTAATGATCTTTAGATAAAACGTTTCTTAACACATTAAAGACGGTATATATTCTGTTTTTTATAATTTTTACTAACTTTTTAAAACCTTTTAAATCTAATTTGAATACTGAATAGCATGTAACGGTTCTTTATTATTCAATTTTATACTGTGCACACCTTTATAACAATTCTTAATGAACGTCATCCGTCTCCAATGTCACTTACGGTTTTTTTGGTACCGTATCCTTTGGGCCTTGGGTGCACTCAATTATGCACAAGTAGGCAATTATGTCTCAGTAGGCAAAGAACCTGGTGGCGCCTATCTCCTCTTTAGGTATGGAATGCCATTGGCTCCGAGGAGCTCATCCGCCCTTTGCTAGGTTTTGTTTTTCATCCTGCTAGGTGTGCACACACCCTCTTCACCCAGGTTACTCTGGGTGACGGAGCCGGTTTAGTCGCCAACCATTCGAACATGGGACAGGTATTACAGGTTTACATGATACTCGACTTGGTTACAATTCCAATAAATGTTTCTCTTGAGGAAATGTCAGATTAGCTTTTCCAAAACACCGGATGTTGGATTCTTGATAATGACGTTAATATTTATTCCAAAACGTGATTTTGTCCATTAAAATAATTATTTATTTTGTATTGTAATCCCTGCCTAAATGACGAAATTAAAAATATATGTATTACTTCATCTATTTTAAAATTACTGACTGATATCTATATTTACTGGATTTTAATTGTATTTGGAAAGATCAATCGTACTTGTCAATATGGCGAATGGCATGTGAACGGATCCAAAAACTCGTTAGCTCGGTTTTTGAAACAAGTTTTATCTCGACATTTTTAAAATATCGATTTGATACATGAACAGTGAAGAAGTTCCTAAGTGGCACTTTCAATAAAAATTAATAAAAAATAATATACTCAATATTCTGTACTAGATTATAGTATAAGTGATTTTATTATACCATTAAGGAAGATAGTCATTCTTTAAAGGATTAATATAAAAATATCTAAATATATGTGAGGAATATTTTAAATTGTTTGAATGTGTAAATTTATTGATGCTGTATGTTGATTTAAGTATGCTGATCTTGGAATGGTGATTCTTCCACCCAGATGGAAATTGGTATTTTTTATTAAATTTTAAGTGATTGACTATTCGAACATAATTAAAATAATAATTTGATAAGTTTATATTTTTAATTTAACAATTAAAATTAAGTTTAATATTTAATAATTTTATAACATTTTTAATTTTTGGGTTTTTTTAAAAAATGACTTAGAAAAATTTTTCGAATAATCATGATTAAAAATAGAAATAAGAAAACCAATTAGAACGATGGCAAACGATGAAAGACCTTCTAGGAGTTGTAATGACTCTAACTGGGATAGTAATAAAAATTCAAATGAGAGTAGTCTCAATCTTCTTAAGTATATATATATATATTCTAGTTTACCCAAAAAACAAGGAAAAATGTATTCATTGTCTCTTCCACAATTTATGACATGAGATGTGTTAAAATATTTATATAGTGTATTAGTATTGGGTGTACAACTAATTAATTTCGTATTTTTTTGTTAAAAAACCATTTATTTAAGTATAAAAGTGAAAAAAATACGAAATTAATTAGTTGTACACCTAATAGATTAAATATTGTTATATATAACAGTATCGTTTAATATAAAAAAACTGAAATTTTTTTCAATGCTTTTTATTTGGCGAATTGAAATTTGATACTTACATCTGAAACAAAATAGTAAAAGTAAATGTTTCATTATTCAGGACCAACATTCCCTCATTCAAGTCAATATTCGGAATTTGACTGACAATTATATGCTAATGAGTCAATGTCGGACTGCTGATATTCGCAATAGCTCACATCCAAATCAAACTTCCAATCTCGAAACTCCTTCATCCATATCAATAAATAATTTGACTCTTTCACCAGCACACAGATTTCCTATATCATATACAAGTGGACCAATAGAATATGGCCCGAACGATCCGGTTCCATTTTTACTAAGTTTCAGATTATTAGCAATGCAATATCGAAACAGCACCTGTCGAAATTGGCAGCCAACCGAAGGACCAGTCCTAACTCGTACAGGGGGATTTTTAGCCAAATGGGAAAAATTATTTTGGCAGATTCTTGGGTGCCCGGCTGATGCGTAATGAAAATGAAATTTTCATTTAGAAATATTGATTCACCACTTGTAGAATCATCCAATGGTCATTTGAAGATCTGTTGCGTGCCAGCTACGTTGCTGATTATTTAGAGTTGTTTCAAGAACTACTATGGCCGTCCGGAAAAAGTAGTAAAAGTCTTGCAACATTTGCTATGAATGCAGATCCAGTTCATTTACGACAAGCTGCCACTCAATCTATCGTTGATGCTTTGCCAAGTTAGTTAACTTTTATCTTCGAGTCTTTTAAATTTGTTATCATGATTATCTTTTACAAATTATTAGTATTAAGTATCGTTAATTGAAATCAAAATCATTTAATCTTACATACCTTGTATTTCAAGATTATTAATGACATGATCAAGATTTATGATTCTCTACCTCCATATGAAATTTCTGCTACATATTTAATCATAATCAATTTATACAATGAATCGATTCTTTTCCTTAGTTATCTTTCTTACTAATTGACGGGAAATTATTATTAGATGCAAGCGACTGTGATTGATTCATGTTGAGATGCGATAATGATCCATACTATTTGTTTCGACTTCATTAAATACTATCATAATGTTTTGGAATATTTTAATGCACATCTCTGACTCAGAGCTACTTAATAATTCATCATTTTTTTAGCCTAGACCTAAGAAGTGAGCGATTAAGTCTCTATCGACTCTGACTCACGTATTGCTATTTTCCATGTTTTTTTCGAAAAGTTGGAATTCGAAAATGAACGATGTCTTTTACAAAATCAAATGGCTATTTTATATATTAAATAAAACATCTACCAATGCAATACAGTTTGTTTGAACCCTTTCATGTAGAGACAAGGGCGGATCCCGGGGGGGGGTTAAGGGGGTAATTACAACCCCCCCTGGATCTACCCTTGTCTCTAAACCTACCGGAGTAATACGCAATGAAACAAGAAACTGAAGCTCGATAGAACCCATTACGTCATTTGTCTTATGGAGATTTTGTTGTTGTGTGTTTATTTAATACATGGTTTTGCTAAAAAATCGCAAACGAATGTGTATTGTCTCCAGTGTCCAGTATTGTACTTTAACATGGAGCAAACACAACACCGGTCAGTGGAACCCTCTCATCAAATACAGCGACTGTTGCTCTTGCAACGGTTGCGGCAGATGCATCAGTAGTAAAGTAGACAGTGATGGGGCGAGTAATGCTATCCAATGAACAATTCTAGTTCGGAGTGTTCGCCTGTTATCCGAGGATAACGATACAGGGTTGTCAACTAAGTTTTTTCCCGAAAATAACAAAAACTATCAAATATAATGCCCAATCATTCATCATCATCAACCGAGTGTTCAAAATAGCAGCCATTATTGTCAATGCAACGTTGCCAACGTCCTGTCAACTTATTGATACCATTCTCGAAGAAGGATCCCGCCTTGGTGTTCAACTACTCCTGAAGTTTCTCCTGAACCTCCTCAGAAGATGCACAGTTCTGACCTTTCAAAGCTCCTTTCATTGGTGAAAATAGATAGTAGTCTGAAGGAGCCAGATCCGGCGAATAGGGGGGATGTGGCTGTTTAGATGCATTTCGGCAATCTTAGCCTGGGTGAGATGTACTATATGTGGACATGCGTTGTCCTGAAGAAGGTACAGAAAACCGTCTGTGGTTTTCCGTCGTCGTTTTACCAGGATAGCTGTCTTCAGCTTTTCCCGCAAACTGCAGTAGTATGTTGCCGTTATGGTTTTTCCATTTTCTAACACATCCATCAAGATCACACCTTTCGAATCCCAGAATACGGTAACCAAATGCTTCCTCGTAGTTAACCTCACTTTGGATTCTGAAGTAGGCTCATTGCCACTTTCACGCCAAGATTTGTGAGTGTATGAGGATTTATTCTCCCAGAATACCCACAGTCACAGTGCAGGAAATTGTTGCTGCGGTACATAGCAAGCAGTTTTTCACACAGACATTTTCTTTTCCTTAGCAGCTTCTGTTAAAACATGTGGAACCACACGTTGGCGAGGTAACGTTTGTTCATTTTCATGACCTTCTGACGCACTGCTTCGTGGCTAATTCCAATTTCTTACCCAATGAATCTCGTTGTAGCAAATTTGTTTTCCTCTAGAATTCGTTCTATATCTGCAGCTAGCTCATAAGAAGGTCGCCCACTGCGAACTTTTTCATTTACCTCGAAGTTACCGTTCTCGAATTTCTTTACCCAGTTGGAACATGTATGTGACGTAGTTGTTCCTTCTCCCAGTGTGTTGTTTATCTCTTTTACAATGTCTACAGCTGGTAATTTACGCTTCCAATAATAGAAAATAAGCTTTCTCACGTCTTTTCTGCTGAAATTCATAGTTTACTTTGAAAGATGGCAAAAATATTGTAATATCGTATTACTCTAAATAAACAATTTTTAATTTATTGCATTTTTTATTATGTAAACTGAAATAAATATTAATAAACTTTTGATAGTTATAATGTGTATTAATGATACAATATGCACACCAAATTTAGATTTCTTAGCAGTCAAATTTTCGCGTTTCCAGATACAACGACAAATGCATTGGAAAAAACTTAGTTGAAATCCCTGTAAGTATTCCGCACAGGAATATAGTTTTTTATATAATTTTATTTACCAAAAAATTACCCCACAGGCTTGTCCCATGGATCCGCCCTTGTGTAGGGATTTATATAAATTATCGAATTCCCTTGTTATTTCAGCTGTATAATCGGATGTTTCTCAATGAAGAAAAATATCACATCACAAGAGAAAGTTATTTTTAGTGACAGCTAATTCAGTGTATGAAACGTTAGGACTCGTTCGTAAAATACATAACACATAGGGTATGTGGGGGTCTGTGAAAGTGTGACTTTTGGTGACAAGGTGGGAAGTCTAAAAATTTGTTACGTCTCAAAGAAATGATTATTATTGAAATCTTTCAAAAAATAATAAATAATATAATGCTTGATTTAACATTAGAATTAAATGAATTATGTAAATTTTATTACACGATGTATTACTTCTTAAGTCACAATAATTCCCTTCAAATTTAAAACTGTAAAACTTTTCAAAAATTTGATTTTTTAAAAATTATAAATCTTTAATAGTTTGACTTAAATTTTATACGTCATCAAATAGTCATAACTTGAGTCAGTTCCACAAAAAAAATACACATGTTAAATATAATCTAATCAGTGGCTGATTTAGATTTTGGTGCGTGGGGGGCGAGAAATTATGGGGCCCTACTAATTTTAATATTGAGTAAATACTATAATATACACGATTTGTACGCTGTTGAAACGCTAAATGAAGTTTTGTTGACCCGTCATTATTAGCGACTTTTAATATTATTTGGGTTTACTCCGGCCGGATATATTTAATATTAATAAATGGCTGTAGTGTAGAGTGGTAACTAGAGTGTATTAACCCCCGTTGGACTTTATAGACAGACAAAACTTGTACAAGCAGCAAGTGGAAAGTGAAATCTTAAGTCTCAAAAATATTATGCCTGCTAGCCTACTGCATCATCTATCACCAATTTGGAATATTACAAATTGCAAAGCATCAGCAGCAATATGTTGCAGTGTACACGTTAATAATACATACCAAACCAATCCATTTAGTTCTTATGCATCACAGACTTTGTGTCAGTGTCAAGGATGAAACTTAATCATAATGCAGCTAATTCTTGTACACAAAACTACACACTTATAAAAGTCATCAGCCCCCCCAGTCCTATAGCTAAATCCGCCACTGAATCTAATATAATTAATGATAATTATTATAATAGACTAAGTAAGATTAATTAATGAATATTAATATTATTAATATCATTTATTCTTGAATATAAATTCCTTCATTTATTATGAAATTTATACGAGTAAAATTCATACGTCATTGATATGAGGGGCTGAAAATAATTTGACGTGACATGGCACCTAGGGGAGGTCTTATGAAAGTGTGACACTTTCTGACAAGGGGGAGGTATTCTAAAAATCAAATTTTATTTTTTTTTGTATTTTACGAACGAGCCCATACTTAATTTAAATTTTGTAGAGATATGAAGTATATGAAGATTTACATAAAACTAAATCTAGGTAAAATAATAATTTTTAAAATTACACTTATAAAGAATTAAAAAGATAATTAACAAAAATATGGATATACAGTATTTATTTTTAACAAGTATTTATCTTTAGTCTTTGTTTAGCCCGTAATATTCAATATAATTGAATTAAAATTAATTACATCCTAATAATGCATTAAAGAGTACTAAATAAAATAGTACTGATAATTATTTATTAATTGAAGGATTTATTATCACAGTGATCGAGTATCAGGTATGACAGACACACACTCACATAATTGATTGTGATGTAATTTGTGATTGAAACATTGCAATAATTTTAATTGACTCGGAATTTTAATGTCCGAAAAGTCTATGGAATACACACATTAACACACTGGGCATAAGTAACGTGTGTGTTCTATACTATCTATTCTGTGATTGGCTGTAATCATTGTTTAAATATTTCTCTTTGAATGAGTATTAGTTTAAATGGGTGTTATTTTCCAGAGGTCACTTTTTTATTCGTTAACAAGGATGAATTAGTCGATTTAATCGATGCAGTATTGTCTGATTTCCAAGATTCTCAATGTAACAGGTGATGAAATTCTTTTAAATATCGCATAATCATAATGATTGTTTCACGACAATTCAGATTATTTCTGTTCCAACTACTGCAAATCATAATTGAAGAACATTTATTTCGAGATGTTTTCAATTCAATCAAATAATCCTCTACATTAACAAAAGAATTAAACAAATTAACCAAATAATATTGACTCTGATTTTTTTTTGATTATTTTATGAGAAAATGTCTACTTTGTTTGTTTTTGTATAAATATTTTTTGTATTCGACTTTTTATTTTACGTTTATTTTTTGCAATTGTCAAAATAATTATTGATAAAACAATAAAGAGGTGTAACAATTAAATTGATCCACACAATCTTCCACCTTTTCTTCATTACAGAAAATATTTAAATGGAGCAACTATGAGCTCCAATTTGACTTTTTATTTGACTATTTTTATTAACATAACAAGGTATATTTTATTAACATATCATCAATACAATCTTTGTCGAAGCTTTCGTATGATTACATTCTAACTAATTGATTAATGACTTTAATCTTATTATTTTTAGCAAATGGTGATACAAATAATTTGTTAAAATATTTACTCAAAAGTTATTGAATAAAAATTTAAAAAATTATTAATTATTTAAAAAATGTACTTAAAAATTGTAAATAAAATTGATTAACTCATTTAAAATTTTACAATAATTTTTAATTAGAAATAAATTTAGATGACAAGAATTAAAATATTAATCATCCATCTGATTAGAAGAGACACAATCCCAAATCACCACACAACATTCAAACACAAAATAACAAAATGCTTTAAATGTACTTCATTTGCTTTTTTCTCTTCTTTATTATTATCTTTACAAACATACAACAACTTTATTTGTATATCGACAGTGACGATTTAAATATTCTTGTGTCACACAAATATAAAAAAAATAATCGTTAAAATGCCGTGGAAAATTAATGCAAAACACATTTAAATTAAAAAAAATGTTTCAAATTATTAATAATGATAATAATAATAATAAGCTCGTAGTCTCAATTCTCATTTAAAAATCAAATTGTATTAATATAGTAACATTAGTAATAGTAATAATAGAACAAGCAACAATAAATGCCATCACTAAAGCCCATCATGTTTGAATTTGTCATAGTAAAAAAAATAAAGAAAATTGAGAGAACGAGAGAGAGAAGATGAATATGAGATAAAGAAAAAATAAAGAAAGAAATAGAGAGAGAGAGAGATTGTGCGAATGAATAAGAGAGAATATCCAAATATAACATATTTCTGAATCAATAAAAAATCAAATTTAGTTCATTTTCATATAATAAAAAATAAATTACATTTTTCCCAATAAAATCAATTACATTATATATATATTTATATTATTAACACGCCGATCTTTGTCGTTTTCTTTTTTGTTGTTGTAGTTTCCTTTCAATCGAATTATTGATTCACATCGACAAAAAAAATGATCTGCATTATAACATTTCCATCTTTTATTTTTAATTTCTTTATTATTTGATTTTAGTCTTAGTAGTTCTAATTATGTGTGAGATTATCATTGATCGTTAGTCTAATTATAATTGTTATTATCAGAAATATAAATATTATCGTTATATATATTTACAGAGATGTCAGATAGAGAGACAGATAAAAAAAGATAAAAAAAAGATGAAAATGAATAAAAAAAGAACGATGTGAAGTTTGTGAAAGAAACGAGATTTGGACAAAAAAGAGAGCGGGTGATTGATTGAATATGAGTGAGAGAGAGAGAGGAGGGAGAGGGATTACATCTTCTATTTACAATTTTCACATTTTGACATGTTTTGAGACACATTTGATTGATTCATAAGAAGAGATTGACCGATTGATTGATTGATCAGTTTTTGATGAATACAAATACAACTGTCGATATTTTATTGCATAGCATTTGAGAGATTTCCACGACATTCTCTTGCTCTGTTATAGATTCTGGGAAATGTAATGAAACTAGAGAAAGAGAGAACGAGACAGAGACACAGAGAGTGAGAGAGAGATAAAGAAAAGGAACAATGTTAATCAGGAACAACAATATACACATGTAATGAGAGATAGCTAATTCGATCGACAGATGGATCAATCGAACAATCGGTGTATGGAGACATTGACTGATGGGATCAGTCACAGAGAGAGAGAGAGATAGATTGGGGGGCGAATGCAGCTCATCCGACACGGCGGATGGTTCGTTGGGTGGACGATGTCAACAGTGCTTATATTCAATGGTAGCCACTGTATCGGGACACAGCGTATTCACTGAGTATTCCTGCCGCATTGTTATTCGACTGTTGCTGAGTCTGTTGTTGGGCTTGTAATAATCTTTGGTTATATAACAATTGTTGTTGGTGCAGATCGAATTGAATGGCGTTCGGAGGCAGTTGTTGATAAAGGGAAGCCATTGATGCTGCTGTGATCGATGACGCACCCAGATTGACACTGTTGTTATTGTTATTGGTGTTATTGTTGGCGCTGTTGACATTGACATTGTTGGTGTTGTTTGAGGTTAAGGCAATGTTACTGTTGTTATTGCTGATGGTGTTGGTATTGTTACTGTTGTTACTGTTATTGGATGAGGTGGGATTGGAAACACTATTTGTTGAGCTGTGATACCGTGAATTCGATACTGTTGATCCTGGTCCATTCAGGTTGCTTGATACAGGATTATTCGACATCAGTTGGGTACCGGTGTTGTTGTTCGAACCGGTTGGGGATGCAAATGCGTGCATCATACCTGTCATAGTTACATTAAATCAAATATCAAATTATTGTTAATGAAAATTGTAAAGTATTTCAATCTACATTCTTCATC
>MQRK01146565.1:0-10407 GCA_001938485.1 Girardia tigrina | reverse complement strand
GAAATTTATGATGCTCTTGTGTGTTGAAATGTTGTAATACAGCCAAAATAATGTCACAAGGTAGAATCAATTACAATGACACTATGCAGTAAGAGTAAACTCAGAATAATGACAGATAAAGACAGCAAATGTGTGAGTGTGTATGTGGATGTAGATGATTCCTTCATACTACGTTAATCCATGTGTGCACACTTACCTTCTGTCTCACCCACGCTACCTATCACCACGCTCTCTGTCACCCTATAGGTATGTTGTTCAGTTTTTCTGTACACATTTAGACTACTACTAGACTATATATATATATGGTATATGAATAAATATGACTCCCTATTTCTTTATCATTTGTATTATTTTTATTTGAGGTGGGCAGACGTGCGTTTGGAGGGACCGGGCGCTCTTTTACCCCACCCCCCTCGGCGGCACGGGCCTGGTTGTTATGCTGTTTAAATTATCTCTCCTACCCAGATTGGACTGATATGTTATTGATTAATTATTTAAATCTAAAGAGATTAATTTAATGAGATTAATGTTTGAATATTAATTAGTTAAAAGTTTTTTTAATTTGAAATTTAATTATTAAAAAAAGGTTAATGATTATTTTTAAATTTACTCAATTTATTTTTACCCAATAAAATTTTGAGAAATTAAAATTTAAAATTATCTCATTCATTAATCAATGATTTGATTAAACATACAAAAAACTATATCAATCAAAGAAAGATGCTTACCGAAGATGATCTTACGGAAAATGGTTGTAAAGAATCTGTTTGTGTTGTTAACAAATGTTTTTACGAAAATTGTGATGTTGCTAATAAGCATTGTAAAGATATTTAAACTAATATCAATACATATTTATATTTTAATTCATATCTCTATTTATAAATATATTAAGGATCCATAATATAATTATATAAACTCCTGAAATTGTTTTAATCGATCAACGCAATTATTTATTGACGCGCATATTTTAATTGTGTTCATTTCAATAAACCACGGATAATTCTTACATGGTGACCACGCCAGGATGAAAATGTAAGTTCGCTTGGTGTGAGTCCAAATAAAATTTAATGGTTTAAATTCTATATACTTATATTAAATTATACTTTTACTATTTCAAGCATAAATACGTTTGTTTTGAAAATCTTAGAAGTTATGTTTCTAGACTTACTCAATCTTGATTGGAAAACTAATGTATTATTTACAATTTATTTTAGTCTTATTATTCAGGCAGTTGAAGTTTAAGTCAATTTTTAATATATTAAGAAACAAAATAATTATATATAAATTTCCCAATTGAAGAAAGTTTATTTTTCATTTGAAGGTTTAGAAACAGAGTAAAAAGTTGTTTGTCACTGATCAGAAGATTGTAAAAAGAAATGGAAGGAGTTAATGTTATCATTATGCGATCAGAACATCATACAAATAATGAAATTAGATTGCAAATAAACACTTTTTATTTTAAGCACGGCATATATTATCAGAGACACTTGATATGAAACAAATTCCTTTTTTTATCCATCGGAATGATAGAAATACGAGGGAAATTGAGGATAGAACGAAGGGAATCCGGTAATTGTATTTCGATACTGTTAGAGAATTGAATTATTTCGCGCAATACCCTCAAGCTTCTTTACTTGCTCCATAACATTTTCGTATTATACAAAGTAGATTTATACAAAATTTTTGGCGATTAACAATTATTCTTTTTATATTTTAGCATTTGATTTATTAGTATTTTGAAATGATCATGTAGCATGCATAAAATATATATATAACTCATATTATTTAGTATTTTTGGCGTTATATTGAATTTAGTAAGAAAATATCAATGTCATACTAATAATACTACAAAATACAAAGAGAACTCTCCTTGTTAAACATCTCATGTAACATTATCCAGCTGCCGCATTAACTAACAAACATCTGCCTCAAACAAAACAAAACATATCACAAAAAAGCTGAAAATAAAAAGACATTGGAATATAATTCTTCCTCTCAAACTCGATCTCAGGTCTTAATTTGAACACAAACTCTTGACAAAAAGTTCGGCCCGTCATATTTCTCACCTATTTTACACCAAACATAAAATAATCTCGTAGCCTTTACAAAAAATAAACCAAATCGACTAATGCTAAAACATAATCCTAATTCGAAATAATATAATTAAACAGTTGTATAACCCTCATCATTAGGTACGCCAGATTCATAAATAACCAACTTTTCTACTTTTTGAAGACCATCCAGCCAATGCCAACTAAAAGTATTTTTAAGCACATTTTATTACAACTCTCATTAGTGGTTTTAAAAATCATTTTAAAAAAGGGTATCAGAAATTAATATTTTTTGTTAAGATACTTTTTTTGTCCAAGTAGAAGAGTAGTGAAATCGTAATTTAGCACTCAAGACAATGACTACCGGCTCACTGTTCTATCATCCTTTCTGCTGATAAAATACGTAAAGTTTCGTGTGAACCTCCCTTGCATCACTAATGTGAGGAAGAATGTCTCAAATCACGTTAAGTTTCAAATACATTCTAACGCACAAATATCTCCAAACTTCAGACTGTACAAAATTCATCTCAATAACATCAGTCACACTCTCATCCTGCATGGGAGTTAATGAAGAAAGATTTACTTTGTGAATCATGTCAAAGTCAATCACATTTTCTAAGATCACGAGCCTACCGTTAGGTAGATCAATTCGGCAAATTTAGTATGGCGTTCGTTGCTGTTTTTTTCAGTTTCCGCATCGTATCTTTCAATTGATGGCAGTAGACAGCTGCTGTGATTGACGAGTAAGGTTTCATGAAGTGACAATGAATTACACCTACAGCAGACCTCCAAATACTCACCATCATCTTCTTTTGATAAATGTTGTCCTTTTGACTGTCTTTTGGTGCTTCATTCTTGTATATTCAGCTTGCTAAACTTTCGCGATTATCATATTGGATCGAATTTGCATCACAAGTTACGATTTTATTCAAAATTTGATCACATTTATTGCGAATAAGCATCATTATTTACCGATTTTAGCCCTGATTAAATATTGTTCGCTTTGTAACGGCAAATGTTAACGATAAATCAAGGAGTACCTTGTGATCAATCCGACTACACGCTTTCTTTCAGTTCATCATTGTTTTTTTTTGCTTTTCTGAATTTTTTGAAACAATTTACGACTCTGTGATATAGAAGCATTGATTGTTGACATGGTTTTTTAATGCTGATGTTTCACATAGGAACTTGCATTTCGTAATAGTTCGAATTGCTGCCATTTTCCATTTTTTAAAATACTGATTATAAACAAGTTATAAATTATTTTCATTTATTTTTATTGATGTGTCCAATAACCAAGATATGTAGCAATCAAACCAAAACATGAGCTGCAGAATTTTAATTCATTGTCAAATTATAACTATTCGAATTTATTGTAAATTACAATTTGTAATCATGCCTACAAATTTTATTCTTGACATTCTAATAATTTGAGCATTTTTCAGAAATAGTGTAGCACTTTATGTTTCGATTTTCTCTCACAACATGATCAAAAATGGTAAATCAAAAACATTTGATAATCTACTTTCATAGAGTTGGATGTAATTTGAGCATTCTCCATAACCACCTAGACTATTTTCGCACCAAATCTTGGAGATCTAAATGAAGAACATGTCGAACGATTCAACCAAGAGATTTGTACAAGAGAGGAACACTATCAAGATTATCGGACCTCACACATGATGGCTGACTATTGTTGGAGCATTCAGTACATCTTCACCTTTAAGAAGAATATTAAAGAATGGAATATTACTTTCAATTTAAGATGTAACTGCAAAAGGATTAACTTTAAATAAATGGCGTTTTTTTAAAACAAACCCACATGTCATATTTTTTAACTAGAGCTGATACCGAAATTTCAGTTTCAGATTTGAAATTGTCTTTGAAAACTGGGCTTATATCATGTAACATAACCCAATCATCAGACATTCTGGGTTATTGTTTTTCAAAACTCCTTTTTTTAACCACAGAAATAGAACACGTTTTTCAATCGATTTAATTGTGAGTGTTCACTAAACTTGGTTTTTAGATGATGACATTTTTCTCTTTTGTATTATTTCTCATTCTGAGGATCTGCACGTAGATTAATTCTAAATCTATTAAGCGAAAAGATTAACATAGGCACCCTCAGATCAAAGAATTCAACCAATTTGAATGTAAACACTAGGCATTACTTTCAGAGCTTAACTGATATTGGGAGGGATAATTTTGAATGTTGTAAGTTTGTTGTTTGTATGCTGTTTAGATTTGTGACTCTCCTACTCAGATGGGATTGGTATGTTATTTGATTGATTATTTGAATCTAATGAAATTAATCTAATGATATTAATTTTAAATACTAATTAATTAAGGTTTGATAATTTTAAATTTTAATAATATTTTCAGTAAACGATTTTAACTTATTAAATTTAATATATTTTAAAAGTTAATGCTTATTTAAAAAATTACATAATGTCTTTTTATCCAATAAAAATATGAGAAATTAAAATGTAATATTAAAAGTTCCCATTCATTGTTTTTTAGATTTGAATACAGAAACAAAAAAACTATATCAATCAAAGAAAGATGACCTCTGAAAATTGTTGTGAAGAAACTGTTTGTGTTGTAAATAAATGTTTGCATTCAAATTGTGATGTTAATAGATATAATCTCACTCGGTGGCTGTTATGTTTACCTCTAGTGAATTACAAGTCTTCCTACTATGTCGGTTATTGATAAAACTACGATGGTCGGGCCAACATGGCAAATTTGAACACTTGTGACTTAAATTGATAAGCGTGTAATCCACAAACCATTTTTCATTTATTTAAGAACCTTGGATGATGATGAAAGTAATCATTGAAACATTAAAAAATTAAAATTGATTAAAATCGACTTTTTAATATATTTATGTTTTCTAATATTGTAAAATTAATAATGAAACCTTATATCTAATTGGCGAAAACAGAAGTAGAAGTCAGATTATGCAGCCCATCAATCAGCCATCAGGGCAGAAGTAACACCACTCTATAAAATAAGTGTTATTAATTATCCGTCCAGACCGACATATTTTTTCCATTCTTTTTAATAGCTTATGTTCTATATAGGTATCCATGGAATTTCGTAACCTATTTTTGAAGGCTTTTTACTCAATCGATTTTTTTTTCAAATTTTGCACACTCACTTACCCTTGATGACAATAAATGATTATGTAGAAATTTGATCAAAAAAATCTTTTTAAGATTCGAATATGGGAAAAAACGGAAAATTTGGAGTTATCGAAAAATATTAATTGCAAGATATCTACTTATGAATTATAAGCAGTTTATATTAATTTATAATGTTTTTTTAATTGAAATTTTTTAAATTTGAAAAACTTAGTTGGCAAAGTAGAGTTCTGTCTGCATAAAGAATGGATATAAAAAATTTAATTTTTTGATTTAGTAGTTTGTAATGTTTTTTTAATTAAAATTTTTTAAATTTTAAAAACTTTGTTAAAAAGTAGATGGATTTAAGTAGACAATGGATTTAAAACAATTTATTTTTTGATTTACTAGTTTAATAAAAAAACGAACCATCAAGTTAATTTTTACAGATTTTCCAAAGAATTTTATATAAAGTTATACGTATTGCAAGGATGTGAACCCATTATGATTATTAAATTAAATTTCCGCTTGAAGATTAAGAATAAAATATTCATAAAGCAATAACTCATGGATATCAAAATTTATGACAAAAAAGTATGGGCCCTTTATATTTGTGAAAAATAATTTCCTACCAGAAATTTCAATTATTTCTCTTCTAACATTCCAATATCACACGTCAATTATTTAATTTAATTACCAACTGTTCTTTTGTCCTTCTTCGGATCTGTTTCCATTCGTTTCCCTTTCCTTGACAAACAACAAAAAAGTAATTGAAAAGAAATAATAATTCCTACTTCAATTATTTATTTTATTTATTTATCAATAATAATTTATTGGGATATTCGTTTATAACTGGGAAAAAACCAAAAAAATGTGATTCCTATGCGTTAAGTCTCAATAAAGGATATTTTATTTATTTTAGAAAAATAAAATAAAAACAGAGATGAACGGAAAAATGTTTATTTCGACTGATATTTGACACTACCGTCAGATATGTCAAAGGAAATAGGAGTTTTCTATTCCCAATTTTTACGAAAAATATATAATATAATAAAATATCATTTTATCTCGTTTTTGATAATTTAACATTTTTAATGGCAACTGTTAGAAGTTTTTTTGGAGTTCAAAAAAATTTTCGAATTTAAAATCGAATCAATTTAACAATCGAATTAATTTTAACAATCGAACACGTATGTTAAAATAAGATTTTTATAAAATCACGTAAAAGTAATTTATTTAAAACTAATTTTTAATGTTTAACAAAAAAATAAATAGATTTATTAATATTGTAAATTGTAATTCTATGAAACGTGAAATTTAATATTTGGAAAATAATAAATAAACCAGAAAATTATTTTGTTACGTTTATGTAAATATTAAACAAATCAAAAATGATATTAATTCATAAATTTTAAATGAAAATATAATTGTTTTAAGACAAATGGAAAAACAGGGTTGCCTCATAAGTTTTGTCGCAAAAAAAACACCAAAAAAAGAAAACACTTTCGTTGTCCCATTACACCCATATTTCATCGCAGGTGATGATTTGGGACAGGAAATCATTCCGGTGATAAATGTTCAAAAGCTGTTGACAAATTCTTTTGCGATTATCCTTGTTCTGTAGCGTCAGAGCGTGTGGCACCCAGTAATTTTCCAGGTATCGGTATCGTATGCATTCAAGTGCTGGCACACCGTGGTTTTATCTTGATCAATTCCCTCTGCAATGTTCCTCGTTGTTGCATGCTTGTCTTCATTCAGAAACTCGATTATCTTCTCGTCTATGTCAAGTCAGGGCCACCCTTCGCGGACTTGATCGTCTGTGTTAAAGTTGTTTTCACGAAAATTGGAAATGCACCTTTCACATGTTCTCTTTGAGACTGTTGCAACTGCAAGGGCCGTGTTAATTTCGTCAGTCATCTGTGAGGGTGTAAAATCCCTTTTCCAGCAATAGTAAATTAATTTATGAATATCATAGTAATTAAAATCTATTAGAATGATGAAAATGTGTGAAATTTACGAAAATGTTATTATTTTATTAAAAAAATTCATTTAGAACAGAAAATAAAAATTATTGGACATAAGTAGATCGCAAATGCTATTTTATCTAATTCACATTTTATTAGGGATTGCAAATATATAAGAAATATTTATGTGATGCAAGGATATCTGCAGTTAACATAGATATATGTGTGCGACAAAACGTATGAGCCAATCCTATATAACTCTCATAAAAAAGGAATAAATGAAAACAATTGAAAATATAATTTTCATTTTTTTAAGAAATATAACTTATTTTTATTTTTATAAAGTATATTTTCCCCGAAAGGGAAAGGTAATTTAAAAGTTGTTTAAACGTAATTATTATTGAAAATATAATTTTATTTTATCTAAAAATGGTAATTTTAAAGCTGTTAAATGAAACGAAAATTGTGATTTTAATTTTATTTTTAAAACGCTATTTTACCAAATCTAAAAATATCTTTTAAACGATTATGCAAACGAAACGAAAATTTTATTTGTAGAATGGTGAAATTAAATTGAGAAACGATTAAATTTATGGAAATTTAATAAAAGATGCAACAAAATCTTTGCGACAAATTTTAATAAAATAACTTTATAATTTTAACAAAAAAGTATAAATTTAAATTCTTAGTAAATGAAATAACAATATCTATATTTATATCTTTTTTATTTATAATGGTTTGTGTAAAAAGAAAGTGCAAAAGTTCCTCGAAAATCTTTCTTTAAAAAACTTTAATTGTTATAGAAATATAATTTAGTGCCATGAGTTTAACTCATGAGGGTATATTACCAATCAATACAGTCCGTCGGTTATCACATCTAAAAGTATCATAAGAAGTGATGAAGAAAACTTGATTTATATTACCGGATCGTCCGCTAAGCAGTCCTAATATCGCATTCACTAAGAGTTGACTGTCCAGTAACTTGGGGATCGCTGTGACCTTGGCTGAAATAAATAGCTATGTCTTTCTAGACATTCGTTTTCCTGCGAATCTAATAATAATCATTTTAATATTTTTAGACACAAACAGTCTAAATTAATAAAACTTATTGCAAATAATAAAAGGAAACCACATTAATTTCTCAAAAATATATAAATTGCGAACAAATTTCAACAGTAATTGAACTGAAAGCAAATATATTTCGCATTTCCCAGCTTAACTGAACCGAGTCCACCGTTCTTATCTCGATGCCGGATTAATGGTTGGCAAATTCAGTTGTTTTTTTGGAAAGTTAAAGTAACTTAATAAATATTTTGGCTGCTTCTAAGCACGAATATGGACAAATGCTCACGAATTTTTACTACCGTTCTTAGAGAAAAGTACTCAATGTACATAGAGTGAGTTTTCAAGTATAGAAAAAGGATTTAATTTATTTTGATATTAGTGGAATATAAGTTTACTTCTAGTCTTAACTGGCGTTGGGCAATTTGTGGCAGCTGTTAAATGAGACCTCGAGAATTTTATGTTTAAATATCTAACTTATAAAAATCTGGCTTCAGATTTTAATTTCACATATGACGGAAAAAAATGATTTAATTGTTTATGAAACATATATGATATTTAAAATTATATTTAAAAGAAGTAGCGTCGCTAGGCGGGTGCTGCGGGTGCGGAATGCACCGGGTGAGACAATCTCCGAGGGTGTCACCAAATGAAAAAGACATCGCAGAAATAACCCTGGATAAATAACCCGACGTTAAGCTAAGGTTAACTAAAAACAGGTTATTCGGAGTCCATGACGTCAGTTTCCGGTTAAAAATTATTATTACATCATTTCATGTTGATTTGATTTTACCAGTAATTTTATGCTATGATAAAATAACGCAAACGTTCGTTGACTTGTTTTAAAATCATTCAAACGGTGCTGGTACATAGCTGCTGTAGATACCTTACAAAAATGTATTTCCAATGCATAATGGGCGGATTTGGCTCTACTGCCTCCACGCTCAGAATAAATCTGGAGGGGTGACACAATGACTTTACCGCACTGGGTGACACCAACCCTAGCGACGCCACTGCTCTTTGAGTTCATTTTGTCAAGTCAATTAAAATTCATCTTTGTCATTACGAAATCAAATCGATAATGGAAGTCACAAATGACCGTCTACAAAAGAAGATGTAATCATTTTAAAGTGACTCTCCATCGAAATAGCGACAATCGAAATAGCGACCCAGCTACAATAATGACTATCAATAAAGCGATATCGATAATCAAAGCAGTGATAATTAAAAATGAGCAATTATAAAGAAAAATCTAAACAATTAAGAAACACTTTTTTCAAGTTAATGCAACTGACCGCTATCGTATTATGAAGATGATCTTTCATTTATAGTAAGTTTCAAATTAAAATTAAAAATCAATTCTCTGAGACTGGTGGGCAGTTAGCTTTTCTTTTCTACCAAATGACCGGAGGAAGATTTGCTAAAGAAGATTTGAAGTTGATGAAGGGGTTACTTTAACTACGGACAGTTCATCCTGTGTATTTCTTTGACATGGATTCCGCAATCTTTTTTTCTATCAACCACTTTTCGGTTTTATTAATTCCTTTGTAAATGTGTTTCTTCCCATAGATTATGGCTGCTTGAGATAATTGTCCATCATTGTTTACTTGATGAATTCATCTGTATATTTTCAGATATTAGCACTGTATAATATACAGTATTTGAACAAAGTAGTGCTAACACTTAACAATTTTTCCTCATAATCTTTGAACAAACAATTAACATTTGAAATATTTTAATGTTTTTTAGTTTATTATTATTTTATTTCAAATTTTGATAAGATAACTGTTGTTCGTAGAAATTTCAAATGATTGGTTATAAACTTATTATAAACTTATAAAAGTGACAGATGTCTGGAACTGTCAAAGATGCCGAATTGTTGGTGCTCGTATGGCAGTAGATAGTGTAACCTGTCTGAATGCTTAATTGCTTCAAGAAATACTGTTTCAAACGTCCTCAACAAATTATAGGCACGGTCAACATTCGAAATTGTTTGAGTAGAACAATTGAATTCTAATTGAAATTCTTATAGAGGATCACGAGATCACAGTTCCTAAAATCTCTGCAGAACTCAAAGAACACATATATAACTCAGTTTCCAAAAACTTCTGTTCGCCGGAGATGCATAAATCTGGGTTCTATGTTAGACATGTAAATATATCAAATATCTGCTCTCCAACATCATTGTTTCAAAGTATCTCTAGC
>MQRK01146564.1:0-10296 GCA_001938485.1 Girardia tigrina | reverse complement strand
GAAATTTATGATGCTCTTGTGTGTTGAAATGTTGTAATACAGCCAAAATAATGTCACAAGGTAGAATCAATTACAATGACACTATGCAGTAAGAGTAAACTCAGAATAATGACAGATAAAGACAGCAAATGTGTGAGTGTGTATGTGGATGTAGATGATTCCTTCATACTACGTTAATCCATGTGTGCACACTTACCTTCTGTCTCACCCACGCTACCTATCACCACGCTCTCTGTCACCCTATAGGTATGTTGTTCAGTTTTTCTGTACACATTTAGACTACTACTAGACTATATATATATATGGTATATGAATAAATATGACTCCCTATTTCTTTATCATTTGTATTATTTTTATTTGAGGTGGGCAGACGTGCGTTTGGAGGGACCGGGCGCTCTTTTACCCCACCCCCCTCGGCGGCACGGGCCTGGTTGTTATGCTGTTTAAATTATCTCTCCTACCCAGATTGGACTGATATGTTATTGATTAATTATTTAAATCTAAAGAGATTAATTTAATGAGATTAATGTTTGAATATTAATTAGTTAAAAGTTTTTTTAATTTGAAATTTAATTATTAAAAAAAGGTTAATGATTATTTTTAAATTTACTCAATTTATTTTTACCCAATAAAATTTTGAGAAATTAAAATTTAAAATTATCTCATTCATTAATCAATGATTTGATTAAACATACAAAAAACTATATCAATCAAAGAAAGATGCTTACCGAAGATGATCTTACGGAAAATGGTTGTAAAGAATCTGTTTGTGTTGTTAACAAATGTTTTTACGAAAATTGTGATGTTGCTAATAAGCATTGTAAAGATATTTAAACTAATATCAATACATATTTATATTTTAATTCATATCTCTATTTATAAATATATTAAGGATCCATAATATAATTATATAAACTCCTGAAATTGTTTTAATCGATCAACGCAATTATTTATTGACGCGCATATTTTAATTGTGTTCATTTCAATAAACCACGGATAATTCTTACATGGTGACCACGCCAGGATGAAAATGTAAGTTCGCTTGGTGTGAGTCCAAATAAAATTTAATGGTTTAAATTCTATATACTTATATTAAATTATACTTTTACTATTTCAAGCATAAATACGTTTGTTTTGAAAATCTTAGAAGTTATGTTTCTAGACTTACTCAATCTTGATTGGAAAACTAATGTATTATTTACAATTTATTTTAGTCTTATTATTCAGGCAGTTGAAGTTTAAGTCAATTTTTAATATATTAAGAAACAAAATAATTATATATAAATTTCCCAATTGAAGAAAGTTTATTTTTCATTTGAAGGTTTAGAAACAGAGTAAAAAGTTGTTTGTCACTGATCAGAAGATTGTAAAAAGAAATGGAAGGAGTTAATGTTATCATTATGCGATCAGAACATCATACAAATAATGAAATTAGATTGCAAATAAACACTTTTTATTTTAAGCACGGCATATATTATCAGAGACACTTGATATGAAACAAATTCCTTTTTTTATCCATCGGAATGATAGAAATACGAGGGAAATTGAGGATAGAACGAAGGGAATCCGGTAATTGTATTTCGATACTGTTAGAGAATTGAATTATTTCGCGCAATACCCTCAAGCTTCTTTACTTGCTCCATAACATTTTCGTATTATACAAAGTAGATTTATACAAAATTTTTGGCGATTAACAATTATTCTTTTTATATTTTAGCATTTGATTTATTAGTATTTTGAAATGATCATGTAGCATGCATAAAATATATATATAACTCATATTATTTAGTATTTTTGGCGTTATATTGAATTTAGTAAGAAAATATCAATGTCATACTAATAATACTACAAAATACAAAGAGAACTCTCCTTGTTAAACATCTCATGTAACATTATCCAGCTGCCGCATTAACTAACAAACATCTGCCTCAAACAAAACAAAACATATCACAAAAAAGCTGAAAATAAAAAGACATTGGAATATAATTCTTCCTCTCAAACTCGATCTCAGGTCTTAATTTGAACACAAACTCTTGACAAAAAGTTCGGCCCGTCATATTTCTCACCTATTTTACACCAAACATAAAATAATCTCGTAGCCTTTACAAAAAATAAACCAAATCGACTAATGCTAAAACATAATCCTAATTCGAAATAATATAATTAAACAGTTGTATAACCCTCATCATTAGGTACGCCAGATTCATAAATAACCAACTTTTCTACTTTTTGAAGACCATCCAGCCAATGCCAACTAAAAGTATTTTTAAGCACATTTTATTACAACTCTCATTAGTGGTTTTAAAAATCATTTTAAAAAAGGGTATCAGAAATTAATATTTTTTGTTAAGATACTTTTTTTGTCCAAGTAGAAGAGTAGTGAAATCGTAATTTAGCACTCAAGACAATGACTACCGGCTCACTGTTCTATCATCCTTTCTGCTGATAAAATACGTAAAGTTTCGTGTGAACCTCCCTTGCATCACTAATGTGAGGAAGAATGTCTCAAATCACGTTAAGTTTCAAATACATTCTAACGCACAAATATCTCCAAACTTCAGACTGTACAAAATTCATCTCAATAACATCAGTCACACTCTCATCCTGCATGGGAGTTAATGAAGAAAGATTTACTTTGTGAATCATGTCAAAGTCAATCACATTTTCTAAGATCACGAGCCTACCGTTAGGTAGATCAATTCGGCAAATTTAGTATGGCGTTCGTTGCTGTTTTTTTCAGTTTCCGCATCGTATCTTTCAATTGATGGCAGTAGACAGCTGCTGTGATTGACGAGTAAGGTTTCATGAAGTGACAATGAATTACACCTACAGCAGACCTCCAAATACTCACCATCATCTTCTTTTGATAAATGTTGTCCTTTTGACTGTCTTTTGGTGCTTCATTCTTGTATATTCAGCTTGCTAAACTTTCGCGATTATCATATTGGATCGAATTTGCATCACAAGTTACGATTTTATTCAAAATTTGATCACATTTATTGCGAATAAGCATCATTATTTACCGATTTTAGCCCTGATTAAATATTGTTCGCTTTGTAACGGCAAATGTTAACGATAAATCAAGGAGTACCTTGTGATCAATCCGACTACACGCTTTCTTTCAGTTCATCATTGTTTTTTTTTGCTTTTCTGAATTTTTTGAAACAATTTACGACTCTGTGATATAGAAGCATTGATTGTTGACATGGTTTTTTAATGCTGATGTTTCACATAGGAACTTGCATTTCGTAATAGTTCGAATTGCTGCCATTTTCCATTTTTTAAAATACTGATTATAAACAAGTTATAAATTATTTTCATTTATTTTTATTGATGTGTCCAATAACCAAGATATGTAGCAATCAAACCAAAACATGAGCTGCAGAATTTTAATTCATTGTCAAATTATAACTATTCGAATTTATTGTAAATTACAATTTGTAATCATGCCTACAAATTTTATTCTTGACATTCTAATAATTTGAGCATTTTTCAGAAATAGTGTAGCACTTTATGTTTCGATTTTCTCTCACAACATGATCAAAAATGGTAAATCAAAAACATTTGATAATCTACTTTCATAGAGTTGGATGTAATTTGAGCATTCTCCATAACCACCTAGACTATTTTCGCACCAAATCTTGGAGATCTAAATGAAGAACATGTCGAACGATTCAACCAAGAGATTTGTACAAGAGAGGAACACTATCAAGATTATCGGACCTCACACATGATGGCTGACTATTGTTGGAGCATTCAGTACATCTTCACCTTTAAGAAGAATATTAAAGAATGGAATATTACTTTCAATTTAAGATGTAACTGCAAAAGGATTAACTTTAAATAAATGGCGTTTTTTTAAAACAAACCCACATGTCATATTTTTTAACTAGAGCTGATACCGAAATTTCAGTTTCAGATTTGAAATTGTCTTTGAAAACTGGGCTTATATCATGTAACATAACCCAATCATCAGACATTCTGGGTTATTGTTTTTCAAAACTCCTTTTTTTAACCACAGAAATAGAACACGTTTTTCAATCGATTTAATTGTGAGTGTTCACTAAACTTGGTTTTTAGATGATGACATTTTTCTCTTTTGTATTATTTCTCATTCTGAGGATCTGCACGTAGATTAATTCTAAATCTATTAAGCGAAAAGATTAACATAGGCACCCTCAGATCAAAGAATTCAACCAATTTGAATGTAAACACTAGGCATTACTTTCAGAGCTTAACTGATATTGGGAGGGATAATTTTGAATGTTGTAAGTTTGTTGTTTGTATGCTGTTTAGATTTGTGACTCTCCTACTCAGATGGGATTGGTATGTTATTTGATTGATTATTTGAATCTAATGAAATTAATCTAATGATATTAATTTTAAATACTAATTAATTAAGGTTTGATAATTTTAAATTTTAATAATATTTTCAGTAAACGATTTTAACTTATTAAATTTAATATATTTTAAAAGTTAATGCTTATTTAAAAAATTACATAATGTCTTTTTATCCAATAAAAATATGAGAAATTAAAATGTAATATTAAAAGTTCCCATTCATTGTTTTTTAGATTTGAATACAGAAACAAAAAAACTATATCAATCAAAGAAAGATGACCTCTGAAAATTGTTGTGAAGAAACTGTTTGTGTTGTAAATAAATGTTTGCATTCAAATTGTGATGTTAATAGATATAATCTCACTCGGTGGCTGTTATGTTTACCTCTAGTGAATTACAAGTCTTCCTACTATGTCGGTTATTGATAAAACTACGATGGTCGGGCCAACATGGCAAATTTGAACACTTGTGACTTAAATTGATAAGCGTGTAATCCACAAACCATTTTTCATTTATTTAAGAACCTTGGATGATGATGAAAGTAATCATTGAAACATTAAAAAATTAAAATTGATTAAAATCGACTTTTTAATATATTTATGTTTTCTAATATTGTAAAATTAATAATGAAACCTTATATCTAATTTGCGAAAACAGAAGTAGAAGTCAGATTATGCAGCACATCAATCAGCCATCAGGGCAGAAGTAACACCCCTCTATAAAATAAGTGTTATTAATAATCCGTCCAGACCGACGTATTTTTTCCATTCTTTTTATTAGCTTACGTTCTATATAGGTATCCATGGAATTTCGAAACCTGTTTTTGAAGGCTTTTTACTCAATCGATTTTTTTTCAAACTTTGCACACTCACTCCCCCTTGATGACAATAAATGATTATATAGAAATTTGATCGAAAAAATCTTTTTAAGATCCGAAAATGGGAAAAAACGGAAAATTTGGAGTTATCGAAAAATATTAATTGCAAGATATCTACTTATAAATTATAAGCAGTTTATATTAATTTATAATGTTTTTTTAATTGAAATTTTTTAAATTTGAAAAACTTAGTTGGCAAAGTAGAGTTCTGTCTGCATAAAGAATGGATATAAAAATGTAAATTTTTTGATTTAGTAGTTTAATAAAAAAACGAACCACCAAGTTAATTTTTACAGATTTTCCAAAGAATTTTATATAAAGTTATACGTATTGCAAGGATGTGAACCCATTATGATTATTAAATTAAATTTCCGCTTGAAGATTAAGAATAAAATATTCATAAAGCAATAACTCATGGATATCAAAATTTATGACAAAAAAGTATGGGCCCTTTATATTTGTGAAAAATAATTTCCTACCAGAAATTTCAATTATTTCTCTTCTAACATTCCAATATCACACGTCAATTATTTAATTTAATTACCAACTGTTCTTTTGTCCTTCTTCGGATCTGTTTCCATTCGTTTCCCTTTCCTTGACAAACAACAAAAAAGTAATTGAAAAGAAATAATAATTCCTACTTCAATTATTTATTTTATTTATTTATCAATAATAATTTATTGGGATATTCGTTTATAACTGGGAAAAAACCAAAAAAATGTGATTCCTATGCGTTAAGTCTCAATAAAGGATATTTTATTTATTTTAGAAAAATAAAATAAAAACAGAGATGAACGGAAAAATGTTTATTTCGACTGATATTTGACACTACCGTCAGATATGTCAAAGGAAATAGGAGTTTTCTATTCCCAATTTTTACGAAAAATATATAATATAATAAAATATCATTTTATCTCGTTTTTGATAATTTAACATTTTTAATGGCAACTGTTAGAAGTTTTTTTGGAGTTCAAAAAAATTTTCGAATTTAAAATCGAATCAATTTAACAATCGAATTAATTTTAACAATCGAACACGTATGTTAAAATAAGATTTTTATAAAATCACGTAAAAGTAATTTATTTAAAACTAATTTTTAATGTTTAACAAAAAAATAAATAGATTTATTAATATTGTAAATTGTAATTCTATGAAACGTGAAATTTAATATTTGGAAAATAATAAATAAACCAGAAAATTATTTTGTTACGTTTATGTAAATATTAAACAAATCAAAAATGATATTAATTCATAAATTTTAAATGAAAATATAATTGTTTTAAGACAAATGGAAAAACAGGGTTGCCTCATAAGTTTTGTCGCAAAAAAAACACCAAAAAAAGAAAACACTTTCGTTGTCCCATTACACCCATATTTCATCGCAGGTGATGATTTGGGACAGGAAATCATTCCGGTGATAAATGTTCAAAAGCTGTTGACAAATTCTTTTGCGATTATCCTTGTTCTGTAGCGTCAGAGCGTGTGGCACCCAGTAATTTTCCAGGTATCGGTATCGTATGCATTCAAGTGCTGGCACACCGTGGTTTTATCTTGATCAATTCCCTCTGCAATGTTCCTCGTTGTTGCATGCTTGTCTTCATTCAGAAACTCGATTATCTTCTCGTCTATGTCAAGTCAGGGCCACCCTTCGCGGACTTGATCGTCTGTGTTAAAGTTGTTTTCACGAAAATTGGAAATGCACCTTTCACATGTTCTCTTTGAGACTGTTGCAACTGCAAGGGCCGTGTTAATTTCGTCAGTCATCTGTGAGGGTGTAAAATCCCTTTTCCAGCAATAGTAAATTAATTTATGAATATCATAGTAATTAAAATCTATTAGAATGATGAAAATGTGTGAAATTTACGAAAATGTTATTATTTTATTAAAAAAATTCATTTAGAACAGAAAATAAAAATTATTGGACATAAGTAGATCGCAAATGCTATTTTATCTAATTCACATTTTATTAGGGATTGCAAATATATAAGAAATATTTATGTGATGCAAGGATATCTGCAGTTAACATAGATATATGTGTGCGACAAAACGTATGAGCCAATCCTATATAACTCTCATAAAAAAGGAATAAATGAAAACAATTGAAAATATAATTTTCATTTTTTTAAGAAATATAACTTATTTTTATTTTTATAAAGTATATTTTCCCCGAAAGGGAAAGGTAATTTAAAAGTTGTTTAAACGTAATTATTATTGAAAATATAATTTTATTTTATCTAAAAATGGTAATTTTAAAGCTGTTAAATGAAACGAAAATTGTGATTTTAATTTTATTTTTAAAACGCTATTTTACCAAATCTAAAAATATCTTTTAAACGATTATGCAAACGAAACGAAAATTTTATTTGTAGAATGGTGAAATTAAATTGAGAAACGATTAAATTTATGGAAATTTAATAAAAGATGCAACAAAATCTTTGCGACAAATTTTAATAAAATAACTTTATAATTTTAACAAAAAAGTATAAATTTAAATTCTTAGTAAATGAAATAACAATATCTATATTTATATCTTTTTTATTTATAATGGTTTGTGTAAAAAGAAAGTGCAAAAGTTCCTCGAAAATCTTTCTTTAAAAAACTTTAATTGTTATAGAAATATAATTTAGTGCCATGAGTTTAACTCATGAGGGTATATTACCAATCAATACAGTCCGTCGGTTATCACATCTAAAAGTATCATAAGAAGTGATGAAGAAAACTTGATTTATATTACCGGATCGTCCGCTAAGCAGTCCTAATATCGCATTCACTAAGAGTTGACTGTCCAGTAACTTGGGGATCGCTGTGACCTTGGCTGAAATAAATAGCTATGTCTTTCTAGACATTCGTTTTCCTGCGAATCTAATAATAATCATTTTAATATTTTTAGACACAAACAGTCTAAATTAATAAAACTTATTGCAAATAATAAAAGGAAACCACATTAATTTCTCAAAAATATATAAATTGCGAACAAATTTCAACAGTAATTGAACTGAAAGCAAATATATTTCGCATTTCCCAGCTTAACTGAACCGAGTCCACCGTTCTTATCTCGATGCCGGATTAATGGTTGGCAAATTCAGTTGTTTTTTTGGAAAGTTAAAGTAACTTAATAAATATTTTGGCTGCTTCTAAGCACGAATATGGACAAATGCTCACGAATTTTTACTACCGTTCTTAGAGAAAAGTACTCAATGTACATAGAGTGAGTTTTCAAGTATAGAAAAAGGATTTAATTTATTTTGATATTAGTGGAATATAAGTTTACTTCTAGTCTTAACTGGCGTTGGGCAATTTGTGGCAGCTGTTAAATGAGACCTCGAGAATTTTATGTTTAAATATCTAACTTATAAAAATCTGGCTTCAGATTTTAATTTCACATATGACGGAAAAAAATGATTTAATTGTTTATGAAACATATATGATATTTAAAATTATATTTAAAAGAAGTAGCGTCGCTAGGCGGGTGCTGCGGGTGCGGAATGCACCGGGTGAGACAATCTCCGAGGGTGTCACCAAATGAAAAAGACATCGCAGAAATAACCCTGGATAAATAACCCGACGTTAAGCTAAGGTTAACTAAAAACAGGTTATTCGGAGTCCATGACGTCAGTTTCCGGTTAAAAATTATTATTACATCATTTCATGTTGATTTGATTTTACCAGTAATTTTATGCTATGATAAAATAACGCAAACGTTCGTTGACTTGTTTTAAAATCATTCAAACGGTGCTGGTACATAGCTGCTGTAGATACCTTACAAAAATGTATTTCCAATGCATAATGGGCGGATTTGGCTCTACTGCCTCCACGCTCAGAATAAATCTGGAGGGGTGACACAATGACTTTACCGCACTGGGTGACACCAACCCTAGCGACGCCACTGCTCTTTGAGTTCATTTTGTCAAGTCAATTAAAATTCATCTTTGTCATTACGAAATCAAATCGATAATGGAAGTCACAAATGACCGTCTACAAAAGAAGATGTAATCATTTTAAAGTGACTCTCCATCGAAATAGCGACAATCGAAATAGCGACCCAGCTACAATAATGACTATCAATAAAGCGATATCGATAATCAAAGCAGTGATAATTAAAAATGAGCAATTATAAAGAAAAATCTAAACAATTAAGAAACACTTTTTTCAAGTTAATGCAACTGACCGCTATCGTATTATGAAGATGATCTTTCATTTATAGTAAGTTTCAAATTAAAATTAAAAATCAATTCTCTGAGACTGGTGGGCAGTTAGCTTTTCTTTTCTACCAAATGACCGGAGGAAGATTTGCTAAAGAAGATTTGAAGTTGATGAAGGGGTTACTTTAACTACGGACAGTTCATCCTGTGTATTTCTTTGACATGGATTCCGCAATCTTTTTTTCTATCAACCACTTTTCGGTTTTATTAATTCCTTTGTAAATGTGTTTCTTCCCATAGATTATGGCTGCTTGAGATAATTGTCCATCATTGTTTACTTGATGAATTCATCTGTATATTTTCAGATATTAGCACTGTATAATATACAGTATTTGAACAAAGTAGTGCTAACACTTAACAATTTTTCCTCATAATCTTTGAACAAACAATTAACATTTGAAATATTTTAATGTTTTTTAGTTTATTATTATTTTATTTCAAATTTTGATAAGATAACTGTTGTTCGTAGAAATTTCAAATGATTGGTTATAAACTTATTATAAACTTATAAAAGTGACAGATGTCTGGAACTGTCAAAGATGCCGAATTGTTGGTGCTCGTATGGCAGTAGATAGTGTAACCTGTCTGAATGCTTAATTGCTTCAAGAAATACTGTTTCAAACGTCCTCAACAAATTATAGGCACGGTCAACATTCGAAATTGTTTGAGTAGAACAATTGAATTCTAATTGAAATTCTTATAGAGGATCACGAGATCACAGTTCCTAAAATCTCTGCAGAACTCAAAGAACACATATATAACTCAGTTTCCAAAAACTTCTGTTCGCCGGAGATGCATAAATCTGGGTTCTATGTTAGACATGTAAATATATCAAATATCTGCTCTCCAACATCATTGTTTCAAAGTATCTCTAGC
>MQRK01146539.1:0-19884 GCA_001938485.1 Girardia tigrina | reverse complement strand
TTGATGAAGTTGCTTTTTAGCACAATTTACGAAAATTAAACCCCTAGATTGACCCTCTTCTCCTGAATATAAGCTTTTACTTGTGCGGATTATGCGGATTATCGTAATCCGATCAAATTAGGTAATTTTTTCATGGATGTGCTGTCGGATTATCCAATATTCGAATTAAAGGCAGCAACAACAAACAATTTTCTAAAAATCATTTTGGTAAAAATTCGATTAAAATCCGCATAATTAAAATTTATTCAAATACTGATATAAACGTTTTAATATTTGGGCACCGAATAACATAAGGAAATTGCGCTTAAATTGTCACTAGACTTTTTATTAACTTGTTTTCAAATTTATTATATAAAGAAATCATTTAATTTTCCGAGACTTAATTGTCATGCCCACATAAAAAATATATCAATATGATATTTTAAAACTATTAATAAATAAATTATAAATCACATTTTTCCATGATAAATATGCAAAATCTGACTCATCGATAAAAAACCAATAAAAAGTGATAATTAACAAATGGCAAGTAAGGTGTTGATCAACAAATGTGGATCAAAATTGAGTCACATGAATAATATAAAATTGATGAAACATAAATTGATCTAATATTATTCAATTGTTTATTTAATGATGTTCCAGCAAATATTTTCATAACCATATGTGAACAAATATTTGATCGGATTGCTGACACGATCACGATTTGTTTTTGTTTCGATATTAAATAGGGATCCCACAATTCGTATAATAAAGAAACGACCCCTCATAGTTGTCGGAAAACTTCCCTGTTTCTAAATCCTCCTCCAATTGGAGGGAAAAATGCCCATTTTCGTCCAATGACAAGAGAAGCGAAAAACCATTTCAAATAATAAAAAGCAATTCAGTAATATTAAATATAGAAATAAATCTAGTCTTATAACCTAATCATATTGATTATAATTGATAGTTTCTATGATTTAGTTTTGATACACAAACGAATTTAATAAATTAATTTATCAATGGTCCTAAAAGCATAAGCGGTCAAAGATGCAAAAGTCTACCTGTCATATTGTAGATTTGCTCCTCACTTATAACTGCAATCTCCAAATCCATGGAGAACGGTATGGAACTATATTTACCTCCACTGCCTTCGGTGTGCTGAGAGTTTATTAAATTTTGGCTTTGCTTTATTAGGTCTTCCTCGGAAACTTTATTTCCATCATATTTATAGAATCTAACCGGAAATTTGCCTTTCTGTGATAAATTACTGAAAACAAATAAGTTTTATGAACGTTGAGATAATATATCAAACATACTGAATGCCCCATCCGAACGGCATTCGATAATGCCCGATGTTTAAACAATACGTTTTGATGGCTTTGTTGATGGAAATGGCATTCTTTGAATCGACATTCTCGAAACAAAGTTCTTCTCCTCTTTCTTTTTTTCGAAATAAAATACTACCGCCTTTTGTATATTTGTCTACAATTGTACTTAAGGCACCATTGAATACTTTCTCAATTCTGATTAACAGACATATATTGTCAGAAGTATAAGGAATCTTGAGGATAAACTAAAGGAAAATGATAATTATATCAATCATAATACTTTAGTTAGAACTGTATCAAGAAACCAGGTGTTTTAAGTTAAACAAAATTTTTTAAAAAAAGAATAAATGAAATTTAAAATTAAGAAGCATTAAGAAAAGATTGAATTTGTAAGTATTAAACATTTAATTAAACTAAGTGTTATTGATAAGATTTATCTTTGAGATGGTTAAACTTTCAGTCTTAAGAGTTTTTGAGAGGACGTAGATCCAAAAAGAGATTGATAAATGCAAAATAAAAACAGTTGGAAACTTATTTTAATGAATGAATGCAATACTCATTTTTTAAATTCACTACATATTTTTCTCTAAATAGAATGCTATCAGACCTTTAGTCGATTGAAATAATAAAATGTTTCAATAATTTAAAAATTTCTTAAACAATTTGTTTAAACCTTTTGTTCTCTCAATGGACCAAACATCCAAAGACGCTCTATTTAGAATGAAACGTGACTTTGTGAATTGTAGCTATTGAGAACACTAATTGAGTTTTCACTGCATTTATTTGTATCACAACTTGAATTGCCACTAGGACAATTCTCAGTAAAACTTGCGTAGCTCGTCATCGTTCTTGATTGATAAGTTTTTTAATAATATTCTTTTACGTCTTATTCAAACAAATTTAATTTACAATTCGATTACAAAAATAATTTATACTTTAAATGAAAAATAAGTTTTATTTATTTTAAAATAAATTAATATTTATGAAATATTAATTTCATTTTAAAGTTGATTATTAAAATTTTAATAATTGATTAAACAATCCGTCGTTTTAAAATATTTAAAATATCAATCTTCCATCTGGGTGGGAGAAACACAATCCTAAAACAACATACCAAACAACATACAATAATCACCATTAAAAAATATTCCTCAAAGTAGCAATATGACAAATGATTATTGCAGTGATAATATTTAATTGTTCCCTGTTTTGAAAAAAAATGAAATATTTATGATACTGACATACATTATGAAAAATAGGAGAAAAAATATATAAATATCGTGTTATTGTTATTAATTTATATATCCATTGTCATAATTAAACAATTGTCATAATATATATATATGTGTGTGTTTTTTAAATTTATTTAATTTAAAATTTTATTCTTTTTAAAATGCGTATATTACCTCACTATATATTTATGTATGTACCACAAATTCGTTAAACGATTTTTCACCCACTTCCTATGGTCCGATTGAACTGAAATTTCACCCAGATGTTTTCCGATGACAATACATATTTCAATGAAAAAAATTACTATTCGAATGAATAATTGGTTATTTTTTGCAAAAAAACTAATTTGCAATTGCCCCATAATTATAAAAAATATATAAAACAAAATAAATTCAAATTTATACAACTATACAACTTTATGCATTTTCGGTATATTTTAGTTATAAATATATTCTAGGATTCCTTAATTAATTCTATTTTATTTAATAGGTATATCTTTGTTACGAACAATTTTGAAAAGAAATATTGATTTTCTAGACTTGGATTATTTCACTCTTTTCTATTATTTTCTCGTGTTAAAAAAATTAACTTTTTGCTGGTTAAAGGTGCGCGAATGGCGCTTCGAAGACCAGGCTTTCTTAATCAGTAATCGACTTTGAATTATGCGGTCAAACATTTCTAAATGCTTCTCTTAACAAGCCCATCATTTGTTCACCACAACCCACACGATTTGACAACTAGTTCGAGCTGTGAACACTAAATATCGACTCCTAGTCGACTAAATTGTTAATAATTTCGAATTAGTTCATTAATTTTTGAGGGACTTTTATTAGTTAGTTTATTTTCAGGTGTATTGCCATTTCGAGTTCATACCTTACATTTTTAAGAATATAAGTCATTATTTACTAGTTTAATTTCAACGACTTTACAGATATAAAAAATTATAAAATTTATTTAAATAAATTTCAATCTTGTATTTTAAAAATCACAATTATAAAATTTTAATACTTTTATATATTTTTAATATAAACTTTTTGAATTTTTTTTAAACCTTTTACTTTGGCGCTTTTAAAACATTTAACATAAATTTTAATTTAAAATTAATAAAATTTAATTTTTATCTTAATTTAATCTTAGTAAAATATTCTATCAGTACTTCAAGTTTTGTATTATTTAAATTGCAATAAAGTAATATCTAGAAATATTATAGAATTGAATAAGATATAAATATAATTCACAAGAACGTCGATTATATTAGAATCTTGTCCATCAAGTCCTACAGTAAAAGGTAGAAACAACTATACAATGTAAATTATAGAATATTATTATATTATTTTATTGTTAATGATAAACAATTCAGATGGTACAGTCGATTCTTCCTTTATACCAAATGAATTTGTGGACAAGATTCATATATTATCGACGTTCTTGTAAATTCTATTTATCATATATTTAATTCGATATAAAGTATACTATCAAGTTTAGAATGAATGTTAATAAGAAAATCCTCACAGTTATTATTGAGGATAAAAATCGCAGGAAACACTAACAGGTTGCCTAAGTCTACAATCATTGGTATATGTATTTAATACTAATTGTAAATGTTAAACAAAAGTATTAAGAACATTTAAACAAGTCTTTCATCGTTTGTCATCCTTCTAATTGGTTTTCTTATTTCTGTTTTTAATCATGATTATTCGAACAATTTTTCTAAATTATTTTTTTAAATATTTAGCCTCTAAAAATATTAATTAGAAAAATAATAATTTTTACCATTTTTCAATAAATCTTAAAATAATAAAAATGTCATTAAATTATTAAAAATGTATTTAATTTAAATTTTACTAAAAATATTAAATTTAATTTTAATTGTGTTCGAATAGTCAATCACTTTAAATTTAAATACAAAATACCAATTTCCATCTGGGTGGAGAATCACCATTCTGAATTCAACATACTTAAATCAACATACCGCATCCATACATTTACACATTCAAACAAATTAAAATATTCCTCACAAAAAGCTTTCGAGACAAGTACCTTAACGAATAATACTTAGACGGAGCTATACGCAGAAAGAGTTCAAAATCTAATTTAATGTCCGACCTAATGAAATAGTAAATCTTTCCAATGGATGTATCAAAATCCGATCAAATTGTAGATTGAATTTTATTTGAAGGAAATTGTATAAACTATTACTGTTTTTGAGTTTTTACACTTATATTCGTGTATTAATAAATTTTAAAAAAATAGAAAAAAAAATAACGTATTTTTTAACACCAATAAAACAGTTTCTAAGCAAAAGATTAAACCAAGTGATATAAAATTGTTTATTTGCCATATTTTATGACACATATCAGCCAAATACGATGGGACAAGAATGTCATTCCGATAGTAGCACTCCCTATGTCACACTTTGTCCCAACAGACTTTGTCACACCGTCTTTGTAGAATTGAATTGTAGGAAATTGGCAAAAAAATATCGTGACAAAATATGTTCCATTTATAACATGGTCGTATTATTAAGAGATAGAAATAGAAAATCTTCAGAAGAAATAAAATTATTAAAAGGATAAACTGACTTTAGTTGAAGAAAGGGAATAATATATAAAATGATAATTATAACTTAATACATAAATATGAATCTATATCTAATATTTCTAATATATACAACCGTCATTATTGTTGAAAGTTATAAATAAATCTTCATTGTTCAACATTTTATCATGTTTCGCATTTGCACATCCATCACTGTTCGATAATTGATTAATAATGTATTAATAATTTATCAATCATACACTAAAAGAGGCTTGAATCTTTGGACCTTCCATAGAACTTTACTGAACCTCAATGTTTGTTAAAATATTATTCTTCTTTCAATATCTTCAGATATTATAATATTGCGATATCGGTATTAAGTCCGAATAAGTTTAAATGATAAAATACAGTTATCAAAAAAATATGGAAACATGAGATTATATTTTTTTATTTCGTTTATTATTTTTCTCTGAAAGTGGTATGAATCTTTCCTTGAGTGCTTTCTGGTACAGGTTTATGTGAGCCTTCCAATGGTATAATCAGCGAAACCCTTCGAGGGTTTGATACACCTTTTTACTAAATTTAATGAAAAATTTCCCAAAATTTGGGTCAAATAAGGAAACATTATTTGAAATTAAATTTGAATGTTCAGTATTTTGTTTTATTGCATCAATTAATGAATATTTTTCTAGAATTTTCCACGAATTTGGTCATAAATTTGTCATTTCATTTTTATTTTCAACAAACGTCCTATACAAAACATCAGTACCATGCCTACGAGAAAGTATTTGTCGAGCGATCTTCGAAAAATGGATGGTGAAATGAAGAAAATTGACATTGCGAAAGCTTTCGGAGTGCAGCGAAGTACTGTTACTAGAGTCATTAAAAAGTACCAAAGCTGTGGAAGCGTTGAAGATTCCAAATAATGTGGGCGGCCTCGCAAAACAGGCGAACGCATGGATTGAACTATTGTTTAAGAGGCCAAAAAAGCCCATTCTTAACTGCCAAAGCCATTCAAGACAGTTTGAACCTTTACCACTTGAGTAAACAAACTATTCTAAACCGTCTAAAGAGTTTTGGAGTTCATGCACGCCACCCGGCTAAAAAGCCCTGTTTCTATTAAGAATCGCCGGGAAAGAATTATCTTCGCAAAAGGGCATATTGGCAGGACTACACAGCAATGGTCTACTGTGATCTGGTCTGATGAATCAAAGTTCAACTTCTTTGGTTTTGATGGTCGATGTAAAGTTTGGCGCCCAAATGTAAAAAAGTACAATATGTTGTACCACAAACCAACTGCCAAGCATGGAGGTGGAAATACACTTGTTTGGGAGCTTTCTCAAGATCTGAAACATCATGGATCGAATTGTGTATCGTGACATCTTTAAAAAAGCAATGCTGCCATATGCCAGAGTGAAAATGCCTCAAAAACGGATATTTTAACAGGACAATGATCCGAGGCATTCATCAAAACTCCTAACAGAGTGGTTTGAGAAGAATAAAATCCATGTCCTGAAATGGCCATAACAGTCGCCAGACCTCAATCTCATTGAAAATCTTTTAGATGAGATCGGAAGACGTCTTGGAGCTCATCATTTCTCGAACGCAAATAAGTTATATGAAAAAATAAGGGAAATTGTATCTGAGATTCCTGTTAGCATTTTTGAATGCCTTGTAGACTCAATAACACATCGTTGTCAAGTAGTTTTGGATGCTGGTGGATATCCTACAAAATATTAATTATGTATCTTGATGTAAACACTTGTTGCCATTGTTATTTACTTCTTATCATTCCATCTATATTTATTCAGTATAATTGGAAATAAATAAATTTTTCCATACTTATTTGACCCAAAATTTGGGAAATTTTTCATTAATTTTAGTAAAAAGGTATCTCAAACCCTCGGAGGGTTTCGCTGATTATACCATTGGAAAGCTCACATAAATCTGTACCAGAAAGCACTCAAGTAAAGATTCATACCACTTTCAGAGAAAAATAATAAATCAAATAAAAAATTATAATCTCATTTTTCCATACTTTTTTTTCTCACTGTATATATAACTTATTTTTTTCTTCTATTTAGTTAATAATATTGATTGTTTTATATTTAAAAGAAATGAAATGCTGCAAAAGGATGGCAATTGGAAGAAATATGATTTTGAATCTTGGGAAAAAGAAACGCAACCTCCAGCAAGTTCGTTGTGATAATCCTAAACATTAGAGCACACAAATTGAACCTAGTGAACAATGTCCACATTATATAATGCGTTAATTATAACCGTGAGTGCAGTGTCAGGCTTAATATCTAAATTAAATTTATGTTCTATATAATGCCAAATAATCATCATCATGCGAAGGATATGGAACTGAAAATGAGAAAATCATTGTGAACTTTAAGAGTATAAATAGCAACAGGAAATTAAAACACATCTGAGGTTAGAGTTAGGGAAAAGTAAGATTAGTTTGAAAGTAAATAAAATAATGATTGGAAGCAAGCTTTAGATGTAGGAGGAATGGGCCATTTAAATTGATACAGAGGAAGTGTTTTGCCACATTAGTAGTTAAAAAGGAAGAGTTGCAAGAATTTTGTAAATATGTAAGTAAGGGTATAGTTTTAATATCTATTAAAATGGGATTAAGATAAAAATTGGCTTCATTGAAACTCGTGTTTAAGAAAGACTAATACCCGTTACCCTCATAAAAAAATCGGTCCTAAAAATGTTGCTGGTCTTGTTACAAATATGATACACATATCTTTCTTGTTTCAATGCTTTTGCGTAAAATAAGGTACCAAAAAGACACATCAAAAACGTGCATACGGCCACGACGCCGCAGCGTCAGAATAGTGACAAGCCTTTCCAATGTTCCATGGAAAATTGTCACAAGACCTAGAAAACGGATGGATGGTTAAAGCGAAATCCAATCACCGAGCCTAATGCAGTACCGGTGGTACTAGCGTTTCACAAAATAACGTAGATGAAAGATGTTCATAATCTTCGAACCCGATCGCGATGCATGATGTGTCAACGTCCCTTTCTGACTGGTAAACTGAAGCGTGACCGTGCACTGAAAGCTCGCATTCTTGCATCTAAAGTCGTGCCGAGGTATCTTTTTTGAAACCGGAATGAAATATATCTCCAGTTCGCATCAAAAGTTTGGAAATTTCATTCGGTCCACTAACGAAACTATTTCCCCACCCTTGATTTAAACGAACAAAGAAGTTTGCCGGCTGATGAGTCATTGAGTCACTTAACTGTAGTTCGATCGAGTGTGAATGTGTATCGATTGTTATTATTTTGTACAAGAAAATCGACTGAATGAAATGGATCGCTCTGATTGTTCGACCAAACAGACCGAGCCTTGAGCCAGACATTTCTTTCACTTTTTGTTTTTTAATTTACAATTTTTTGACATTTAAATAATTTTTAACTCGGGTTTAATTTTGGTTGAAATAAAGCAGTTTTATCAAGATTGCTATCATTTATCGAATTTCAAATAGAATTTGAGAAAGTTTTCGTTAAATTTTACTTTTCTTATAATCACGATATTTTTTAACAATTTTTTTAGCGAATTATTAATACGATTTTCCGAATTTAAATTACTGAAACGTTACGATTTTGAAAATTTTGTCCGATTTTTTAACGAGATTTGATTATTTGAGATTTTGTTGAACGCTTTCGCGATTGCAGATTTTGAAAATTTGATTATTTGTGAACTTAATATCGAAGTGTTATTTGAATTTAGAATTACAATTGATTGTTTTGACTGATTTTTGAATTCTGTTTTACGAATTTTTCTGAATCCGATACAAAAATTAGCCTAATGAATTATTTCAATTAACGATTAAAAATAAAAAAAATATATTCGGTGAGGAAACATTTACACTAAAATAAAATGAGTCCAGAACGAACACAAAATGTCCGATAATTGTCAAATTTGTGAATTTAAGAAAGAGATTTATATCATACCTCAAACATTAATTACCGATCATTTGGTTAGAAGTAAATCTTTTGAAAATAGGTCAACTTTTAAATATAACATATTACTATAGTTTACGATTTAGACAATATTTTCGTCAGTGACAAGAAAACTCCAGGGACGAACACTTCATTCGCTTTATTTCTATACAAATAATGTGCAAATAACGATTAATCCAAAAGACTAGATTTTCACGGATCAATAATTGTACAGTGCAACACAAAAGCACTTCGAAAGTTTAACAATAATTACAGGGAATATTGTTTCACTATATATATAAGATTTTTCGTATTTTAGTCACAAAAATTAAATTGAAAAATAATACTTAAACGTGTTTATGTCGCCGAGGAAGGTGAAACAAACATTGGATAAGCGACAGGAGATCCTGGGAGACTCACGGTGAACCTTGGTTAAGTAAAATGTATATGAGATTAATCAAACAATTATGGCCAATGTTCATATTAAAAGATAATGAAATTTTATGGAAATTCTGTCGAATGTATAAAATTACAGAAGAATAAAATATTTATATATGGAAAAAGTCTAACGAAATTTATAAATCACTTAAAAATTAAAATCTGTCAAGTGTTATTTGAATTTAAAATTACAATTGATTTTTCGGACTGATTTGTGAATTTTGTATTACGAATTTTACTGAATCCGATACAAAAATTTACTGAATGAATTATTTCAATTAGCGATTAAAGATAAAAAAAATATTATTCGGTTAGCAAGCATTTACTCTAAAATAAAATGATTCCAGCACGAACTCAATGTGCCCGAGCTTAACTTGTGTTTGAAAATGGTTCACCGAATCAACGAAGGCTTATCAAAATAAGTAATAATTTTTCGAGAGAATTTGTCGGTAAAATTAGTATAAAATCCAAGAAACTTGAAGATGGTCAGTAAGCATTCCTTCTACAAAGAGCCAGATAATATCGACCATTCTCCAGGCAAGTGGAACAATTAATTGCTCCTGCTCTCGTTCAATAAAACTAATATATTTTATATATAATCATTTTTTTATTCAAAAATAGTTCTTTTCGCATTGTATTGTTAGATCGATATTGATTTATACTGTTTACAAAGTGCTGAATTATTTAATGCACAATTTAATCAATAATAATTTTCTAGCAATAAACAATTGTGATATACATATTGATATATTCAACAATTATGATGTGTGAATCAGTAAACAAACGACAATCATAAAAATTAATAGTAAAAATAATGAAAATAGTATCAAATGGTTCAAACTTACAGAATTGGTATTCTGCAAAACCCGGTCTTTGAATGTCGGTAGATCAAGGGGTGTCTTGTTGCTGATACTACCGTTTGTGGTGGGAGAAGTCGGGCTTGACTGGGACTGGCCCCATGGGTTCACGAACAGTTCCTGAGGCAGCATCTCTTCAATCTGGGGTTTATTTGGGTTCCAGTAGAACTCCTCACTTATACGACGCCCGTCGGAAATGTGTATCAAACAAAAGGTTAGGAAAAACGGTTCAGGCTATATAATATATATTTAGAATTAATATAATATATTACATCGAATGTAGTGGAATCGCATCCACTTCATCGACAAATCAATGGGTTCTTTTACAATAAATTGGGTATACGGCCTAATTTATATATACATTATTTGTAATATATAAAATGACCAGATTTATATGGGATGTGTAGAGCTACATCTTGTAGAACTAGAATTTTAATGTAACGTGAATTTAATTTGGCATTACTGTTATTCGAATGCTGAACATTTTAGTAGTTCATTATTTTGCAATCTGAATAATTGTATTAAGTATACAGTTTTCTGCTGGCAATGAGCTTGCTTCATTGTGCTAGTCAATCCATCTATGCACTATCCTAAACATTATAGTTTAATGTTCACTAATCTATGAAGCTCTTGTTCCTAAGTCATGCTCGTCGACTATTCTCACGATATTACTTATAAGTTTATAGCATCAATAAAACCTGAACAAAAGAAATAAATCACATCTCAGAGAACATTGTAAGAATACCATTGTCAGTGGGAATAGAACAAAAAAATGTAAGAACAAAAATAATTAAGAATAATTATGTAATAATTGTGGTGTGCTTGATGATGAAATTGATTGTGTAACGTCAGTAGTGATGTTACAACAATATGATTTAATTATCTGATGTTGAATGTATGTTGATAGTATGAGTGTTTGAGAGTGTTAACTAATGAAAAGGCTTTTAAAATGTGAGTCATTATAACATCCCTATTTTCCTCATAAAATACTCGAGATTGATGTTATTGTGTCATAATTAATAAATCTTAGACTCGGAATTAGTTCTTTTATTTTAAATGGATAAGAACCATTATTAAGGTTTTATTAGCAATAGTAGAAGAGTGAGAATTCAGAGTCATTTTCCTCGATGTAAGCATTCCTATAACGAACGTGATCAACGACAGTTATACGACATATACGACTAATGATGAGTATATTGGTCTTAGAAAACGATATTTAAATGTAACGTCAGTTCGTAACTATGGAAAAGGTCAATCAAAGGCTTGAAAGGTTCAATTTAAAGCCTCAGAATTCTACCATTATAAATTAAGGGAATATACATTAATTTATTGATAACAAAAAGGTAAAGTGTTTTTGCTTTCTAAACTTAAAAGAGTGTATAATAAGTTTTCAAATTGCTGTCGGGAAATTGTTGAACAACAGATTTTCAATGACTGGAAAATGGTAGATTTGAAGAAACTTGAGTAATACATTCCAGCCTAAGAAACAGAATTTCGATCAAGGCAAAAATTATAATATCAAATAAGTCCGAAAAACTCTCGCGAAATTCAAGACCTTCCTTAATTTCGTTTTTCCCTACAAAATATTTTATCACGTATATCATTCGTTCAAATAAATAAAAATAAAATTTTTGTTGGAATTACAAACAAAATTCTTTATCCGAAAGAAACAATTTCACAAAATTAATTATTTTTGACCACTTTCATCTTTTTTCGGTTTTCTTGATTAATTTTTCCCTCAATTCGACGTAATCGAAAGAGGCAAAGGATGTACATTAACACCTCGCTTCATCACGGTTCGCTTTTCGCAGCCTTGTCGTTTCGCAGATTTTTAATACATATTGTTTAATGTGACGTAATTACTTGATTGATGAAAAAGTATTCTAAGATATGATTAAAGACTTCATATAAGTAACAAAACTGTATGAGTTATGTTAGAAAAACTGTTTGCAGCGCAAACTTTATCAAAATTCTGGTCCATAAAATAAAATTTATTTCAATAAAAATTGTTGCTTCTTTTAATTTACACTTTTTCTATTATTTCTGAATATTAAAAAAAGTTCTTTTTTTAGGAGTTTTAATTTTACAATTTTCTAAATTTAACCACATTATAAATGTGTATATAATAAATATAAATATAGAATTTTAATAAGCGTGTTTTCAATGTGTATTTATTGTTTTTTTGTAATGAACGACTTTAAAATATATTGAAATTAAAATATCTTTATTAAAATATAGCTACTATTCCCTACAAGTTACACGAAACAAGTATACACGATACCTATTCTCTTAAAATATAGTTGAGATATGAAATTAGAAATATGAAACTTTATCATCAGTAATTTATATTTATCCATGAAAAGAGCAAACACATAATTATGCTAAGGCCCTAACTTTAGAAAGAATTAAACAATTAAGATAAACATCTCTAACAAAGAAAAAATAAGTTTAGAAGCAGCATACAAATGTTTTAAAATAGGATGCAATCTGTGCTAAAATAAAATAGGTTCGTCAACTTTTTCAATTATTGTCCTAAGACAACTTAAACTCACCCTTCTAATAAATTACAAATCATTGAAGTAATTAATTCGCGCGTTTAAGGCGATTCACACGAAATATTCCCTGTAAAACCTTATTGGAGCAATAGACATGGATGAAGACTTTTTTGAAAAGCGTAATAGAGTGACTACACGATCAGAAACATATTTAGAATGACATAAACGATATGAAAACAGAGACTTTGAATGCATGCTGGAAAAAATTGAGGCCAGATGAGGTGCAAGAATAAAAAGGATTATATCCCGATGAAATTCAGCATTCTGCAATCGATAAAACTCTAAGTCAGACAAAAATACTGGATAGAGAGGACTTCAGTGATATAACTACCAAAGATATGCTTTAGGTGCACAGTCAAACATCGACAAACGAAGAACTGGAGGAGCTGACCAAATGAACAAAAGAAGAGGAGAAAGGAAAAGAAAAATAGAATTAGGAAGAGTAGGTGGTTGGCTTAACGCTTGAACGTTTTGTAACCTTGCAAAGAAAGGCTCAAGAACTTCAGCACATCATGAAGATTGATGTATGAATATGATTTGTTCATCACAGTTTAAAAATTTTATGCTTACATGCATGTCAGCCTACAAAACCCTACTAATCTGGTCAAAGATGCAACACAAAAAACTCCATGTAGCAATGTTTATTAGTCGCACGAAGAGGAGTTAAGTTTTGATTTCGTATTATTTTTTGTCATTTTTTATTGTCCTTGAAATGCATTGAAATATATAATTAAAATAAAATGTATGATTAAATAAATATACCATCACTACTTCGCGGATTTTCACATTTCACGGGTTGTCCTCGAAGGCATTAACCGCGATAAGTGATGGATTGCTGTATATAATCTTGAATCGGATTTTAAAATGTCACAAAATCTTATTATCCGTCGAAAGAACTACATTATTCACATAAAACTACAAATAGATGGTGTATGTATTGAATTATGAAATTAATATTTATACTTTACTATAAATGCGAGTCAAAGGTTATGTCACATTTAATATCACTAACAATAATGTTTTATAAAAGTGATGAATCGAAATTTTACTGATGTTCAAAAAGTAAAAGTCCAGTAAAAATGTTAGTAAAAAGATTTTTAGGACATCAATATTGAAATAAAAAGTTTCAATTTAATAATATATTATAAAAATAAGCAAGAGAATAGTTTAAACCGGTATATATTCTTTGGGAGTAGTCGTCTCATCCAGAATACTGACTCCACTTAAGAATCGAGATGCCGTCAATTTAATACAGTTCCTCGGGATCGACTGCTCGACATTGGGACGAATTTGGCTATCATCGAGCTGGGAGTTTTCGATAATCCCTGTTTCATACAAAGGGGTCGGTTGTGACTTCATTTTGACTTGATTCTTTAAATATTTTGATTCAATATTTACTTCCATTTAATGCAATTTAACATTAACTAACTCTTATGTCTGGATAAACTATTAAAATTTTCTGATGATCTTTTTTCCGGGACATTAATGCATGTTGTTCGGTTTCTTGCAAAAACTGAGAGATTTAGAATTAAAAAATAAAATAGGATAAAAAATTAAATTTCATTGTAAATACATGAAAATAATATTTTTATAAATAAGTATTAATAAATTAATATACTGTGCACCACTTTATAGGACCACATTTGTCCAAATAAGTCTGGTTTCATTAACCAAATGGTCTCTTAGAGCGAAGTGATTTTATTTTTAACAATTTTTTAGTTAAAATGTTGAAAATGCTAAATATATTAATCCATAATAATCTATATTACTCGAAGTTACATGAAAAATCAAAAAAAATATTTCATTAGAAAACTAAAAATCCAACCCTCAGTTGTTTAGCAAGACATCAGCCAACTTTAATTGCTTTATTTTATTGTTGGTTACTTGAGACATCATCACCGATAGACCAGCTCCAGAGCACCAATGGTTCCAGCGTTACCTTTGTTCTGAGCAAAGAAAATTTCTAACTTCTTAAACTTTTCTATACTTTGTTAACGAAAATCTGCGGCTTTTCTTCTTCTGAGCCATTACTTTCGTTATCATCGTAGACTTCATGTTCAATAAGCCGATTTTAAATAATCCATTAAACTATTTCTTCTTCCATGACAGCTGATCGCACTGAAGATTCACATCGACTTCATGAAAGCTTGCGAATTCCTGGTCAGCTATTCCAACATCAATACCATTGAACTCACATGGCGGTTCGTTAAGCAGACTCATCAACTGGTGATTCTGTGCAAAAAGTGAATCCAGCTTTTGAATAGTTTCACGCTTCATTGTCTTTCAACTAGTTGCAAGCATCTATAGTGATCACAATAAGTTGAGTTTTAGAGACAGAGAAATTGCATTCAAGTCTTCCGTTGGAACTCCATTGATCCAGAGATTGGATAATAGAAGTTGTGTAGGCTAGGAGAAAGTGCAGCTGAATATTTGAACAATTTTCAACATTTGGATGAGCTGAACAGTTATCAAGGAAAAAAAGCAAATTTTAAAGATGTCTCTGGACAGTGTTCAAAATGTCAAAACGTCATTCGTTTCTTGTTCATCAAAGGAAAAAGCAGGGAAGAGATATTCGTCTATCTGAGTACTATTTACGGAGCCGTAATATGCATCAATAATTTCTGTCAATTTATAGTTCAATTATTATCGAAATAGTTGAACATCTGAATTTATTGAAGAAAAATAATACAGAATATGTGCAATTGGTGAAGAAATATCGGAGAAACTCAAAAATCGTTGAAGGATGAACGACAAATAAATGCCAGAGAATTAACAATACGTTTCGATATCATGAAAGGTATTGTACAGTCATTATGTACTATAACTGGAGTTAGAAAAATAGTTAGAAATTAGCTCCCACTTTGTACAGTGGATATGCAAAATTACTGATTATCTTTGAACTTGTTGCATACCGCTTCTTGTAGAATATTATAAACATGGATGAAGTACATCTTGCTTTTTATATGCTGAATCTCAGAAGTGGAAGCTGCCAGGGAAGTGTTGAAATTATACACAAATTACATATATTCACACGAGTTCTCACTTTGTTCTTCATCACTCATATAGAACTGATTTAGTACCGTCAGATTATCTCTTTAACCATCTTAAGTGAGTTTTTGAAGATTTTTAGGAAAGAATCTCGTATTGTTTTATCCAAAAACAGCCGGAATTTGTCGAAAATACCTTCTTTTAGAACCTTGTGTGTTGGAAAAATGTTTTATGTATATGAGGGGTAATTTAAATTTACATTTTTGCCAAAATAATTTATTATTTTTTTAATTTAAAAGTTTGAAAAAAGCAAATAAAAACAAAAGTTTAAAATTAAAAATTAAAATATTTTTATGTTAATATGCTTATTAAATATTTTAAAATTAAAAATGACGTAATAAAAGAAAATCATTAAAAATTAAATACTTATTTAAAAATAAAAAAAATGTTTTTTAATGTGTCTATTAAATATATTAAAATTAAAAATGATAAGAAAACCATTAAAGATTGAATACCTATTTATAAATAAAATATTTTTACAGTCATAAAATTGATATATTTTAATAGAAGTTATGAAACAATTTTAAATAACTTTTTAGTTTTAATATGAAAATTATTTTCTAAATTTAAAGTTTAAAATTTGCTAAATTTTAAAAATTGAATCAAAAAAGTTTAATAGATTAATTTTTGGTGAGATTATTGAATTTACAAAAAAAATTGTTTGAATATGTGAATTGTTGTCATAATAAAAATTTTGGTGTTAAATTATGAGTCTTGATTCTAGTGATAATGAAAGTGGCATAAACGCTACTTACAATGTAAATGTAAATTTCATTCGGGAAATAATTCCCATTTATAACTGATTATGATGGAAAATAAATTTCATTTGAATAATTGGATTACGTTTTCTAGAGTATGACCCTTCTAATTGAGCGCCCCATGTATATGATATAATTTTATAAAGTGTAAGACTAATTAATATTATATATTATATATTCCACAAATATGTATCTATAAAGTAAATAAGGATCAATCTATGTTTGTTTTTTACAAGGCTATATTTATTTTAAAATCAATTTAAATCTATTTTCGATTTGAATTTTTTTAACACTTCTTATTTTCAGTTTTAAAATCTCAACATAAAACCTTAGTTTGAGAAAACTAAACGAACAACTGACGTGAATTTCCATCACTCGTACTACAGATAAATTTGAATTTGACGAAACTGTGCACAATATTCCAAAAGAGCATTCATGTATATATTACTCGTTTACTTCTCCATCCCGAGAGGAGAATGTATTGTATCAGACAATATGTTTAACAAACATATCAATCTCATGTCTGTGACAAGTGGTAGATATCACAATGTGAAACAGATGCTAAACTTCGAAGAAAGGTTGTTTGGAATAAATGTAGCTATTTCCATTTGAATGTCTCCGTCAATCATCACAATTACACTTACTGAGCACCTTATGCAACCATATAACCTTAACTTTCCTGTATTTACCACATGACCTTTATTTTCTTCGCAAGGTCTAGTCATGTTCACCTTATTGCAGGAATACGGTATCTGGTCAATTGATCGCATACAAATTGGTCGGTTCATATTCGCCGGTTAAAATTGATCGGGTGAAATTTGATATAAACATATAATGATCAACATATTAGAATAAAAACAAAAGCTTTACAACAGCACAAACATATAATGACAAACAAAGAAACATATTTCCAAACATTTGCTTTAATATAAATCGATTTAATATGATCAAAATATTAATAGCAACTCAGTGATACCTGTAACGTCCTGCATGTACTTGGCTTTCTGCTTCTACATGTCGGCCACGATGACCTTCAAGAAGGTATAGAGACTGAATCCATAATGAAATACCTCGGTGATATTTTTGGTTCGGGCTATACCACTACTACCGGCTGCATGTTTATTCCATATTTCGAGAGTAAATAACGATGTGGCATAATTATCACAACGACCTCTTAGACGTCTGCCTCTAACATATCCATTTTCACCAGATCTATTTTCCCCTGATCAATTTTCACCCGATCAATTGACAGCCAGGTCAATTTTAACCGGCGAATATGAACCGACCAATTTGTATGCGATCAATTGACATCCAACCCAGGAACATATCTTCTGAATTGAATGACTAGGTTCTGTTGGATTTCCGTTTTTCGGATCATAGAAATACTTAAAAGTACTCAAATTAACCCCAGATTACCATAAACGCCGTATTTTTTATGTTGTCTCTCCCGGGTTAAATATAAAATCATCCAGTATAACATCAATATAATTGCATTTTATTTAATTACTTTGAATAAAAAACTAATTTCCAGTTGAAAAGAAATTGGTAAAAGACAAAATATTTGTCAATTATAATTGAATAGTGACGAAAGATAAACAAATTATCACCGAAATACTCGACTCCTCCGATCGCCCCCACCTTCTTCGAAAAACCTTGTCGTACTAATGTTGACATTTATTTTTTTCATACAAACAAAAAATTAACATATTTTTTTCTGTTTCTGATAATACCAAAAGTAAATTTGTGATATTTTCAAGGAGAAAAAAAATTAATTTCAAAATATTTTAACATTTTGAAATATATTGTAAAAATTACATTTTTCTATTTTGTAGATATTACAAAATGTTTTTTATTGCTTAAATGATAAAAATAATTTTTAAAAAAATATCCAATTATTTATGTCATTTTATAAAAAAAATTAAATAACAAAATTAGAAAAGAAATATAATTAGAATATAAAAATTATTTTTTATTGAACTGTAATTATTTTTTTTGTATTTATATAATAATATGGTGTATATTTTATTTTAAATGATTTATTTTATGAAAATATAATATTTTATATTTTAATTTATTGCATAAATGATGCGATTAAAAATGTTTTATTGATGGAAAATGCTGAAAAATGGTATATAGTTTTAATAAACTTTATCATCCCAGAAGACCAAATATTTTAATAAAGTAATAAAACTTCAAAAAATAATAAATAAATTCCAAAACAATGTTTAGTGCTACAAAATCGCCGATTATTGCCTTCCACGTCGAAATATCATTTCGATTAAGAAGACCTTATGTTCAGGTAGTGTTTAGTCATAGATGCAAAAAAAAGTCAGTCTTTCCAAAAAGAAGGTGACGTTAAGAGTGTTAGTTGATTATGCCCCGCTTTTTGAGCAGCTATTCGCAAAATCATCCTCATTTATGGACAACGAATGATTTACTTTTCCTGGTTCTCAAAGCTCGAGTTATAACCTGTTTGACATCGTTTGACATCGAAGGAGCAAATAAAAATCAAATCGCAAACTACAAGGGCTGTTTTAATCATTGGTAAAACCATGTAGCCAAGTGTTTCACAAATATAGGTCCTTAGTTTGAGGAATGATTAAATTTAATTTGCCGTTTTTTGTACCATGTCGTGATCACTTAAAGGAAAATCTGTTCAAATTCTTTTTAATTCAAAAATATAAAAATCAAATACATCAAATATGCATTTTTTATTTAATAACAAATAGTATAAAAAGTGTAATAGGATCTTCATTAACACCCACATTAGCCTTCTTTTTTGTCTAAAATTGAAGAAAATACTATTTTTTGTTATAAGCCACTTGCTTATTAAAGGTACGTAGATGATATATTTTACCACGTTTTTATTAACTTCACCTGTTGTCGATCTGTCCAAGAAAAATCTGTCAACTCAAATTTGACCAACTTCCCGACTGGCTGTCGGGCTGAAATTTTCAGAGTAGATCAAAACCCGAAGATAATGCATGAAAAAAATATTTCAAGTTGATCGGACATGTCTAAGTTATCATTTTTGCAATAAACCACTTACGATCATCTACAAATTTATACACTGTATTAAATAGAAATCTTTTCGTTTATTTTCATGAATGAAATTAAAACTCTATCAAATTACCAAATAATTTTATTTTGGATATTGAAATTTTTTCAAAATTTTTTTTTACAATTAATTTTT